>JAEAOA010001483.1:0-18313 GCA_016746295.1 Potamilus streckersoni
AAAAGCATTAGCTAAAATTAATGTAATTAATGATGGAATAATTAAAAAACTAATGCTATTAATGATGGAATATTATAAATAATTCACAATTTTCTGAACAGTATATCGATATCATCAGGAAAAGTTCATTGTTCTCTCTTGTTTTGGGTCAAAAAGCTTATTCCATAACTGGTATCTCAATTTGTAAGGGTTGGCCCTTAAAAACTTTCTTTTGAATTTATCATAATTATTGTCTAGATGCCCACAGCCTGCCTAAAAGTAGACTGTGGGATATATTACTGAAGGAATTTGTTGTGTTGATCTGGGCATATGCATTTTTCAGCACAAGATAGCTATACTGGAGGCCAGTATTTTTGGTGGAGGGAAGAAAGAGAAACCTGTTATTTTTTCCACAAAAATATCATAATATAAGATGTCCAGGAACAGGGAAAAAATTTCTTGATGAATTTTATGTTATAATTAATTATATTTTTGAAAGCACCAATTTTTTCACCACATTTTGATGAGAAGAATGAATACATGCAACAAGAAACCTGTAATATTTCCACAATACATTTTAGCAGCAGAGAGGGTGAACCCTACAACAATATATTTGCGACAAAATCGATTAAAGCCTCAGAATGCCAATGGAGCCTTCCTACGAAATCTCATATTTTAACCAAAAAAAAATTAAAGGTCCCATCTTAGCGATTTTGTCGCAAATACATTGTCATAACCACACTCAAATTGCTGCCATCTACGTCTACAAATTTTTGCGACAGAATCGATTAAAGCCTCAGAATGCCAATGGAACCTTCCTACGAAATCTCATATTTCAACCAAAAAAAAAATAAAGACCCCATCTTAGCGATTTTGTCGCAAATACATTGTCATAACCACACTCAAATTGCTGCCATCTACGGTCGCAAATATGTTGTCATTTCACCCTCTCTGCTGCTGATTAATACAAATTATTTAACCAAATATTTGATCAAGTCCAATACGATATCGTGACCGAGGGTCGTGTAAATTTATTGTTATAAATCCATATGGGACAGACTGAGCATAACTAAAGTAATTTTTAAATCCATTGAAGTCCATATCGGAACACCATGTCTGCCAAATATTTCGTAGCGTATGTGTATCAACGCCATTGAATACAGCAAGAATATTGCAGTTATCGCGAATCACTTTTGGAATTTGAGTATATCGTTGAGTGACATATATCACGTCAGTGTTTTTATGCCTACCTCGGGAAAATATTCTAGCAGGGTTCTTTTGATTATCTAACATTACATCATCGTACACTACAAGATTGTTTATGTCTCCATCGAGATCTTCTACTGATGGTGCATCATCAATATCAGTAATAAAGTCGATTACACTTTCACCTTTAATTTCTGATGCATTTTTATTATAATCTTTTAGCACTTCATAGCACCGTTGATCATCTACGGATGGGGCAACTAAATATAATTTATCCCACTTCATAAATCGCATTATCAAATTAAGCAGTAATTGTGTTTTGCCTGATCCAGATGGTCCGATTATAATGGCACGGACAGAATTCGGAAGCGCTGCGTGGTGTTTTACCGGTTCTCTTCTTTTAGTCGCTGAAAAATCAATTATATTCATAACGCTATATATAAATTATGGATCTATATTGTGTTAAGTGTAAACAGCGTACTGATACAACCGATCAGACAACCATTACAACTAAAAACAATAGACTAGCGCTTACTGGTAAGTGTGTAACATGTGGTACAAAAAAATTTAGATTTTTAAAAAAAAGCAACTCGGAGGTGATATTGCCGCAAAACTTGGAAAACTCCCCGGAACCCCATGGGCAAAATACCCCGGAGAAAAACACCTTCCAGGATATAGCTACTGTGGTCCCGGAACGAGATTAGATATCAGACTTGATGATCAAAATCAGCCCCGGCCTGGTGAGTATCCGATAAATGCTATTGATAAGGCATGTCATGCTCATGATGTTGCATATAAAAGCAATAATTTGCAACAAAGACATATCGCGGATGTAAAATTAATTCATGCCTTAAATGCTATTCCCGATAAATCCTTCAAAGAAAAATTGGCTTCATGGTTGGTCAAATCAGCTATGAAAGGCAAATTAGTGTTAGGTGCTGGTAATTGAAAACACCAGTGTTTTTATAGTATGGAATCTATTTATTATTCTCCGAAAGGATACTGGAGGGGTAAAGCAGCAATCAGTAAACTCGCTAACGCTGCAAAAGTGAAAAAATCCACTGCAAAAGATTGGTTATCCAAACAAGCTATATGGCAAATTTATCTACCACCGCCTAAACAAATTAATTATTCTCATTTTGATGTTACCGTACCCAATGAAGTTCATCAGGCTGATTTATTGTTTTTACCACATGACCATGGTTACAAATACGCGCTAACTGTAGTTGATATTGCGAGTCGATTTAAACAAGCAGAACCATTGAAAACAAAGTCAGCTTCTGAAGTCGCTTCTGCATTTGAAAGGATTTATCGACGAGGTCCTCTAAGATGGCCAAATCTATTACAAGTTGATCCTGGCAAAGAGTTTCAAGGTGCTGTTCTATCAACAATGAAAACTCATAGTGTTACAATACGACGGGGACATACTGCGTTACATCGTGATCAGGCAATTGTAGAACGATTTAATCGAACTCTTGCAGAACGGTTATTTGGATATCAATATGCAAAAGAATTCATCCAAGAAAAACGATCTCGTGAATGGGTCCAAAGGTTACCGAGTGTAGTTGCAGCGTTAAATAACGAGATTACTCGAACTATTAATATGAAACCAAATATTGCAATAAAAAAAGAATATATTCCCGAACAACCGCAGCGGGTTAGCACTCAGCCACTTCTCGGTGATGTTACTGTGAGATATTTATACGAACCAGGAGAGCTTGAAGGCGGTAAAAGAAGAGCTACTGATCCTATATGGAGTGTTACTACGCATAAAATTTCAACTATAACGCGATCAACTGGTAGACCTCCAATCTACAGATTGGATTCAACTGCACCTCAGCGTGGTTTTACACGCGAACAACTACAAGTCATTCCGGACGATACTCAATTACCGCCACATGGTCTTAACTAGCTCCGTTACGTCTATTACACTCAAGACAGGTCAACATCACATTGTTTCTGACATGACCAAGACTGTTATTTTTTCTGTCTACGGTGAATTGTCGAGGGTCTTTATCCGAATACTGCCAGTGCATTATACAATTGCAACTGGCGCAGTGATTATTCTGTTGTTCTTTTAATGCGATTATTACTTCAGCATCAATATCAAATTCTCGTTGTTTTTTTTTGTCCTGCTGTTTGTAGCCAGAGAGTTTTTTATTAATGATGCTAATATCAGTGTTGTCATCGTTTGCATTAAAATCATCATCGAAAACAATCCTTCGTAGTTGATTTATTCGTCGTACTCTGGACACTGCGAGATAGACTAAATTTGACCATTCAATGCGATTATCAACTATCCAAACAATTGTATCCGTGATGGTCAATCCTTGTGACGAGTGTATTGTTGTTACATAACCAAGCGTCCATGGTGATTTATCAGCGCATAATGCATCTTCTACAGTATTGATATCAACTAGCACAATATCATTTAACACTAGAATCTGTTTCTCCGTCTGGCCTGGAATTTCAACTTCAATATTCTGCTTTCGTGTATCCAATGGTCTATAACACAACGGCACTGGAAACGTTGGGAATTTTTTCTTGTGTAGCTCAAACAACTTTTTCTGAAGTGCGTCTCTGACTATCTTTCTACTTGCTACTACAAAATCATTTGGTTTCCATGTTTCCCAAAAATCATTCATAGGTGTTTCAGAAATTATTTCACGCGCTACTTCACATTGAATTCTATCGGGTTGTAATCTAATTAGTTTTTTAAACTCACGTAACTGCTCATCGAGTGCTCTATAGTCAGTATCAATTTCTTCGTAATAATCAACAAATCCTTTTAACCAATTATGTGGACTTCTACCAACAAATGGTGGTGGTTGACCATGATCGCCGCACAATATAATTTTTGTATTTTTTTGCAATAACCAATCAAGAAACATTTTTAATACATCTTCTGAAACAGTACATGCTTCATCCCAAATAATAACCGCTGGAATAAATTTCTCACCCATTCGCTCAGGAGTCCAAGCATCGCCCTTGTATCGAAAAAAACTATGATACGTGCAAGCTTCAACATTTCGTTGTTTGATCTCTCTCGCTAGTCTATGGGTTGGTGTGAGTACAATCATGGACGTTCTCTCTCGATATAATTCTATCGCACGTGTTGTCTTTCCAGATCCACCACAACCGTTTAAATAAACTGTTTTATATCTACAAATTGGATCTGATATCGGTGGTGCTTTAGACATAGATTTTTCACTGATAGAATTATCGTTCTTCAGGTAACTGCTTTTAATCTCAACGTCTGCTGATTCAGAATAATCGCGTTGTATTTCTTGTTTAATTCGCCATGTTCCCCAAGTCTCTTCGCTATTAGTAAATTTAGTTATCTCTTTGATATATTTTTTATCGACATACATTGAATCAATTGCAACTCTGACTGCTATACTAGGAAATCTATTTATCATTGCAAATAAATTGATAGATGCATAACCCAGCATAGAAGCTCTCAAATGTAGATATGCAGAGCTTTCTCCATCACTGTAAGTAACAATTCTACCTAACTTTGTTTTATTGGACAAGAAGGCTGTTTTACAATTTGCGTATCTATTTTTCTCTACTGCATCTTTAATAACGAAGTCGTATTCGGCATCATCTATAATCAATCGTGAGGATTGTTTTTTAAAGTTAAATTTTTTTCCACCCTGTGTAAATTTACCGATTATTCTTCGGCCGAGATCCTTTGCTTCATTATTTCGTTGATTAAATATCTTTTTTGACCATTCAATGATGTACTCCTCGTCAGCATCAATATGTTTTCTAGACTTATCGATTATACTATCAAGACATTCTTGTTCTGGTAACCAGACATTGGTTTGTTTTCGATATGAGATAATCGCTTCGCTGACAATCAACGAAACTAACACTTTACAATCAATCATATATCGCAATAACACTATTGGTAACCACATCCTTTCAGCCATGTGTCTACCAATCCAAACATAACAACACGGATGAAGTCCTTCAGCGAATTCAAATGATACTACGCAAGCAAAACCGGTCAAATCAAAATCAGGCAGTGGTCCATTAATAGCAACGCGAGTCATTTCATGTGTGGGGTGTCCAAACCGTTTAAAATACTCACCAGCGAATCCATATCCTAGAAAACTTCCTGGATAACAGGCAACGATATCAACTGATATCATATTCTCACGATTGTACTTAACGTTCCATAGACCGCCATGATAATATTCCAAACAGCTGGATTGAACATCCTGTAAAAACTCTTTTCGTGTTGGTTTCCAATTATTTTTCTTTCTTGCAAAATGAGCTGCAACTGATCTGATGGAATTGTAAAACAATTTGTAAGTAACTGTTCGTAATCTTCGGATTTTTCATTAAAAACGCTAGCGTTTTCACTGAGACTTATTGCTAGATTTTTCATCCTATTATGTAGACTTTCACTACGATATAATTCACCGTTAGGTTTCACAAATTGATTGAATTGACATTCTTCATCTTCAAAACTATGAAGTAGCCATACTGATACAGGGTCGTTTTTACACAAACTAGCAATAGCATCGAATAATCTTTCTTCAGTGAGAATACCATCCTTGATGAATTCTTCTGGGATATACTTCACTGTTCTGTCTCGCGGGAATATTGTAACCGCGGATGTCCATGCGTGCTTGTTATGATCAATAATTTTGATTGGAGCTCCGTTTTTATTGTATTTTGATTCGTATAATACTTCGCCAGTTATCGTTAAAACGGTTATCGGAAATCTCAACGACTTTTCCAATCTAGCTATATCGGAAATAGTTGCTCCGTTCTCTTTCACTGTTAGCTCCCATTCATCTATTTTTTTATGTCTTAGATCGGTTAATTTATTCCCACGGAGTGCATTTGTAAAATGTTCTAAGACTCTTTGTGCCACACAGTTGAGTGGCTTTTCCGCTGACGTTGACTGTTTCATTGGTGCTAGTTTTCCAATGTCAGGGTTATTTAACGGATACATCCCATAAACGACTGCTGTTTCTGGATACGCTTTTTCATAGTATGGTTTATCAATTCCAGTTAACAGCCCTGGTCTGGAATAACGGCTAACAATGACTGATGTCCCATCTTTGAGAATTGGAACAAATTTGTCTCTTATAATATATTCGCCCGATTCTAATTTGATAATGAATTTCACTCTGATAAAATACCGTTTATTGCCAAGTTGTGATAGTATCATAGCTGCTGTTTCATCATTCATTCTAGCATCAACAACACCATCAATTCTAAATGTTGACCAGGTGTGTGATGCATCATCCTGTTTAAACTCATGAACACAATCTCGTATTTTTCTAATCAGAATTCTATTAGTTATTCTCTCTTTTGGTACGTCTTCGAGAGTTCTATCAAGATTGAATTTAATATTTTTCCGAGGCTTGATTGCCGATAATCTCTTGAATTCTTCATTCATATAAATAAGACAAGTATTTAAATAGAAAAGTTTGTTTATATATAATGAATCACTGCAAATGGCTTATGATCGGATCAGTAACCCCATGCAATAAATCGTGTAGAGGTGAATTCTGTGGATATCACTTACAGAGTGTCAGAAATAATTCGACAGGCCCGTCCCCATGCATAAATTGTGGGGTGGGTGTGAGAGGAAAATCACAATTATGTATCAATTGTGGGGGTAAGCGGTTTAGAGAATTGAAACGTTATTATGATAAACGAATAAAAAACGCCATCATTGACCCTAACCATGACTCTGTCAAAGACAAAATCATAAAAACCCCTCAAGACTACATTAATAGATTTATAATTAAAGCAAATGATGAATTAGACAAATAGTATTATTATATAAATGGAGCAAGAATTCAGACCACATCCAATACTCGTTAATTATGAAATATCTCGTAATGGTGTTGTTAGACACTGTAGACTAAAGAAACCAATTGGTTTTGTTAATAATCAGGGATACTTGCAATTTACTGCTGGAGGAAAGGGATATCTCTGTCATAGGGCAGTCTTTGAGTGTTATATGGGACCGATTAAAGATGGCTGTGTTATTGATCACATTGATTCTAATATTCAAAATAACGCGATTTCCAATTTACAGTGTATTTCTCAAAGAGAGAATATAAAAAAAGGAAAGACAGGGACTTGTAAGTCAGTTGGAAAGAGACCAGTACAGTCATTTGATACAGCGACGAATGAAGAAAGAGTTTTTCATTCAATGAATGCTGCAGGGAAATATTTTGAAATATGTATGCCTTCAGTACGAAAAGTTGCTGAAGGGATTTGTCAAACAGCTATCTCAAAGAAAAATGGACATAGAATAAAGTTTTCTTATTTACAAGATAACTCTTAATAATTACTATTTTGTTCCGTATTTCCCCTCATTACTACTGATCGTCACGTGACTATCCTACTTTCGATATTGATTCCCGGATATGAAATTCGTCCGAGAATACATGTGAAATTGGATTGAATTAATGATGTGTGTGATCTCATGTACGTATTTAATGGTTAACTCGGTATACGTAATCAGGTATGTACGGATTTTGATTTTGTGTTATTGTTTCTTGTTTCTAAAGACTGTATTGAGAACAGCAGTTAGGGTTTTGTTGGAAAAACCTATACAGGGTAGACAATTTATTTGACAGAGATCCAAGGCCAGGGGTCTATTAATAGATTTTTTAAAAATCCCAATTACAAAGACGGCGTTAACAGCGTTTGTATGAAAATGAAATTACTTTAAAATTACAAATTAGTGAGGTCAGGGTAGTAAAACGCGCTACATATAGTTTAGTTTTTTTAGTGTGGCTATGTGTAATAAAATTCAGAAAAATATCATTCTCGATTCAAGAAATAGCAGGTCCTGAATTGACAGGGATCCCCATTACGGAGTTATCTTGTCATGTAAATCCATTATTACTACGATTATTTAATCGTAATATTATAGAAATTAATAAAAAAATTGCTATTATTTAACAGTTGTATTTCTTGTTTTAATGTTTTATTTAAATACTTAGCTTCCATTGAAATTACTACACAGTATTCATTATGAAATGCTAGAAAAATAAATACACACCTACACATTGACACTGCAGTATTAGTTCAGCTTATATATAATATGAGCCGTAATAAGTTTGGGGCTTTAAAACGAAGCCCACTTTGCCAATTAAAACTCCCACGCCATTGACATGGTGTGGTTGAATTTTTTCAACTGCAACCAGGGTTAATTTCTTGGGTTGCTTTTGATTGGCAAAGTGGGTGTAGGTCCGCCCCGTCGTTTCATGTTTGTATCGTCCTGTACTGTACTGTCCCTATCATACCTCATATAACCATCCTATCATATAACCATCCTATCATTTCATTGTATATATAACCATTCTATATAATCGCATTGTATATATAACCTATAATCGCATTGTAAATACTCATTCATTGTAAATATTCATTCATTGTATATATATCATCCTATATGTAATGTACTGTCCCCCCCCCCACAACATATCTTCCGGAAGACCTAATATAGCATTTGTTACGTTAGAGCTTCCAATTGGGAGATCTATGTTTGTGGCCCTTGGGCTTATATAATGCGAAGGCACTAAATGAGTTCCAAGAATGTGCTGTCCCCCCTCTGGGCCTCTTTGACGTCGTTTGGCGCGAAAGAGGTTCCAAATGAGGCTTTATGTTATATGTTCAATGTTTGTAAAGAAATCACTTGGATTTCACGTCTAATACCCAATATAACCCGCCCTTGAACTCGATTGGGGGGTTAGGGTATTGTATAAGTCTTTAATGTATGTGCCCTTTCTTGCCTCGAAACTCGAATGAGGAAGAGACGGGCATTGTATATGTTTTGTTTTTTTGTATATAAAAATATTTTAAAGATACAAATACATTAGTAATAATAATAAATGGAATTTCAAGATATTACATCTATCATCACAGAAATATCAAATTTAAGAAATCAAGGAATCGTACTTTCTGAATTTTTGAATGAAGACAGACTTTTGAATGAATTTGAACAAATTGATATACAATTGAAACGTGGAAGATATGTTCTACCTAAAATGTATTCACTGATAAAAAGAATCCAAAAAGCGGTTAATGCTTCTTTGTATAACAATGATATTAATTTATTCATTCGGCTATTTAGTATAGTTGAAGCCATTAGAAAGAAACTCGGGGAACAGTACCAAGTTCGGTCAGAGATTGCTTTGAAAGTGAAATCTATAAGACGTTTGATTGATGCAAGCATTGAAACCGAACCGACAATTGAAAAATCGTTAGCATTTCCAATAATGACATCAGAAGCATTAACTACCAGACTAGCCCGTGAGAGGTTAGCATTACTGAAAAAGTTTATACCAATTCGAGATAACGTGCGAGATAAACTACAACTTAGACAGCAAGCGCAGACTGACTTTTCTATTGGAAGCGAACAACTTTTTGCCCCTGTAACTAAAGCCACTAAAGATATGAAACTTGCAACAGAACGTGCTATATACGGCGACATCCCTAAAGAGGGAGCAGTACCTATTATTGATGTATTAGGAAAGATTGCTACAGAAACTGAAAAAACTCACGAGGGGATAAAACAGCTTTCAGGTGAGTTACAAACTCAGCGAGAAATACAACAAATGGGTAATATTGATACTGATGATAACCCCGTTGAAGATGCTAGTGTTTCCGTTAAAAAAAGTGTTCCTTTTAACGAGAAATTCACTGATGAAGCTATAGTATAGAAAAAATCAGACAAATTCAATTGTTGAAAAATGAAGACTATATAAAATTTGGTGACCTTGCTGTCAAAAGTTATTATAACAGGGGGGATTTTTAAAAGACGAGTATAAAAAAAACACAATAAAACGAGATGACTGGGTGGATTGGTTATTTAAAATTAATAAAAATGAACCCGGAAAATTAAAAAAGGATACATTGGAATACAGAGCTTTTAAAATGGGAGTTGATGCGTATGGTATAGAACAACAACAACTAAAAGAACAACGAAAAGAACAACAACAAGGTCGAGGTCGAGGTCGAGGTCGAGGTCGAGGTCGAGGTCGAGGTCGAGGTCGAGGTCAAGGTCGACAATCTCCAGAAATTCAAAACGTTTCCGAACCAGAAAGTTCTTCAGGAGAGGGTTATGGAAGTTCTCATCATGATTCTCATATGTGTCCTAGTAATATCATTAATGATATATCACGACTTGAGGTTCTTATGGGAGGTAAGCGAGCTGGGAATAACTCAGTCGAAATAACTAATGAAGCATTTGATATTTGCAGACGATTATTCCAAGGTGGGATAATTGATATTCATACGTATCGAGAACTCTTGGATGAGTTAATGGACGGAATTCCAGGGGAATTTAGTGATTGAAATTGTATTTAGAAATTACAAAATCATTTCAAATAAGATGATAGTACACTATAATCACAATAAACCAACAAACGTGTATGTAGTGAACTCAAGATTGCCCGTTTATAAGGCATACTACGGTGACGGCCTTGGAAATATCATGGCTGGTTTATTCACAAGAATAGCCCCAAAAGTAGCACCAATTGCTAAACAATTAGCGATGAAAGCCATTGATGTTATTCGTAATAAGGGAATTAACGCTGTTGGAGATCTTGCAGGAACGGCCTTTTCTACCGCAAAGCAAAGAATAGAATAACGTCATTGGTGAAATCTAGATTCGGACGAAAACCACCACCACCGCTACCTTCAACAACAATGATGCCTGCAAATGTCAGTAAAGTGATAAATAACGCAGTGGAACAAAAACTAGCATCATTAGCAATGACTTCACCAGATAGTAGTAATATTGCAAGTATGATAGCGGGAAGCGGTCTTGGAGGAAATCGTAAAAGAAAATGATTTAGAAAAACGATACGTTTTAGTATAAATGGCATTTAAAAAAATTGCTGATCCAGCGTTTGATATGGCGGCACCGGTGAATAAAGATGATTCTAAAATTAATTATCAGTATTATGCCTATCCTGCAAGAGAGCCAAATCAACGAGGGAGAGTTGAACTTCAAGTTCAAGATACAAGTAGATACTTTTTGCCGTGTGAGGCGTTTATTGAAGTAGAAGGAGAGCTTGTAACAAATGTTGCAGCTGATACGCCATATGGGAATGACCAAAATATCCGAGTTGGTTTCGTAAATAATGGCATTATGGCGCTATTTAACAGTGCAAGATATATCATTGATGGAAAAGAAATTGAATCAATAGAACAAGATGTTGATATTGCAACAACAATAATCGGACTTGCGAGATATTCTGATGATTATACAAGGTCGGCTGGTCCGTCTATGATGTTTGCTAAGGATACTTCTGATCATGCTGACCATATTCAGTTTATTAAAGTACTAACTGCGGTAGATACTGCAGAAGCTAATCAACAACTCGATGCTAATCTAGACCGTGAAGATAGACCAGCCGCTGCTGGATTCGACATTTTAAAAAGGGTTAATGATAATTTCAATCTAGGATTTGCAACACGAAAAGGAGCATTAAAAGGACAACATCGACGATTTTCATGTGCAATTCCGTTACATCATATATTCGGATTCTGTAGAAATGTCAGAAAAGTCATCTATGGAGCAAAGCATACGGTTGTGTTAGTGCGAAAAGAAAATGACAATGATGCAATTTGGCATGATGATGGTGTTGCTGATGATGGTAAAGTCATTTTAAGTAAATTGACTTTATGGATGCCCGTCTTGACACCAGCAGTTACAATAGAGCAACAATTACTATCGTTTATGGACACAGGTGGAAAATCATTGCTAAGTTGGCTAACAACAACGACTGATACGAAGCAGGATAATGTAAATGGCACATTTACATGGCACTTAGCATCAAAACAAGGTGTTTCAGCTCCACGTCATATCTTTATAGCGTTACAGGATGCAAATCGAGTAGGTCGTCAATTATCTAGTCATATGATATTTGATCAATTAGGAGTAAGTGAAGTTTCGTTGAGAATAAACGGACAACAAGAGCCAGCAGAGATTGTACATCTTAATTATGAAAACAACAACATAGCTCGTGTATATCATAGAATATTGTCGTATATGGGTCGTGATCAAAATGTTGATACTGGTTTGCAAATATCGCAAATTGATTTTGAAAAACACTATCCGATTTATTACTTTTCATTGGAACATCTTGACATGATGAGACAATCTGTTGTTGATATATACTTCCAAGCTCGGGTACAACGCCCTGCTGGTATAGCCGATTATAGAGCAGTTGCTGTCATTCTCAGTGATAAATCAATGTTGTTAGAAGGAGTTGGCGGACGAATGAGACTTATTGATGCACCAGTGGAAAACATGTAGTTAGGATTTTCACAATAAGATCAATTGAAAGTGTAAATTACATTTTAGAATAGAATGACATATAGTATTGTTAATGTCCAGTTGACTGATGGTCAGGTCAAGAAATTGAAATCAAAGTCGGCTAAAGAATGTGGAACTACAATAACGCTGAAACCCACTCAAATGTCCGGTGGTGCACATAAATTATCACTGACAGATCGTCAAATAAAACATTTCAATGATGCGCTAAAGAACAAACGAGGAGTTCAAATTGATTTTTCGAAAGCAGCTATCGCCAGTATGATAAAATCGGGTGGAATATTCCCGCTGTTAGCTGCTATTCCAGCATTGATTGCAGCGGCTGCCCCAGCGGTTGCGAAGGCGGCAGCGTTAGGAGCCGTTGGTACTGCTGCAGGAATGGCCCTGAAAAAAGCTACTGGGAAAGGCTATAAAAAAAAAGGAAAGGGTCTAAGACTACCAGGAACTCCACACAATTGGTACAAGGGCACGGGCCTAAGAATACCAGGAACGGCTTTTTAGTGGAAAAATCCCTTGGATTTTCACCAATGTCCAATTTTGATTTAATTGATGCTGTAAAATCATTATCAATAAAAAACTTTAGAGGAGTTTTCATGAGAGATCAATTACCGTCAAAACCAATGAAAAATGAAACGGGTATTATCAATCTCGATAACAGCAGCGGAAAAGGAACTCATTGGGTCGCATATGCAATTGATCCACGTGGAATTGTCTATTTTGATTCATATGGATTAGCTCCACCAAAAGAATTCATGCGATATGTATCCACAATAACAAAGTCATCTCCAATTTTTTATTCCACGCTACCAACACAACAGTTAAATGATCCACCGATATGCGGTCGTGAAGTATTAAATGTCCTTGCAGAGATATCTAAATTTCCAAGAAAACCACCACAAGTTGTTGTTAATGAATATACTAGCAGGCAATGGCAAAAACGATAGCGTTATGATTTAGAAAAACGTAGCATTTTCGTATAATGATTGATATTTGGGGACGACCTTTATCAGAATCAAAAAAAACAGAAACCGATAGCAAATTCGCTGTCGAAAGTGTAAAAAAAATAATCGAAGATGAAATCGCCGAGACATTAAATTTGTCAAGTGTAGATCCTGGGGAAATAGTTGTATTTCAAGATCGCCAGGGCAAATTGAAATCTAGTAATGTTTCATTGGATGATGTCTTAATACGAAGACGTGACGTCGTTGAAGATACAATAGTGTTATATTCAAATGATGGAAAACTCAAACCAGGTGTATTTGTTTCTACAATCACAGATGCATTAAAAAATTTAAATGAAGAACTTGAAAAACATATAACAACATATACTTCCCTTCGTAGAAATATTATCAATAAATTCTTTGGAACACCAGCGGTAACCTCTCCATCTCTCGCTGAAATTAAATCCAATTTTGATGAAATTAAAGCTAGTATTAAAAATATTAATGATGCTGGATTTAGTATTATTAGAGATAGCATTAATAGTATTAAAAAATCTATCGAGGATATTACAAAATTTAAAACAGACAATCTTCCGCTACTTGAAAGAATAAAGATTCCTCATGAGAGAAATATCATAAATATGATATACACAGTTCTCTCTGGATCATTAGATTGGGAACCTAAAAAGAATACAGTAACCCTCACTGTGTCAAACAAGGGTATTTATCGATTAACAATAGTGTCACTGAATCAGTTTAATATATCATCATCGACTTCATATGGATACAACAACGTGATTTCAACGACTATTGACGTGGGTGAATACAAACGGTTTACAATAACAAGCACTGATCCTAATTTAAATAAGACATCATTTGTATGGTACATGGAGTTTGTAGCTGATCTAAATTAGAATTTTTAACAATTAAAAACCACTTGAGGTTTTAAAATAATATGATTCCATCATCGCAATATCGCTATGATACCGTCAAAGACTTCTTAACAAAACTCAAAACACTCATTGATGAATATGAAATAAAAATTAAAAAGTATCGCAGGAGAATTACCGCAATTGATGTTACAGTATACTCGGTATCTGGTATAATGGCCGGTGCTGGTATTATACTATCTTCAGTAACAATGGTAGCTCCGATTGCTGTCCCAATTGCTATTTCCGCGGTGACAACATTTGCTGGAATTGCAAATGCTATTACTAAAAAAATATCATCGTGTTCTCAAGAAAAACTTAACGACTATATAGTAAAACATCAAGCAGTATCTAACGGTTACTCACAATTATCCTCGTTGATGTCATCATCGATTGATGATACGATAATTACCGAAGACGAATTCTCCGCGATGATACGTATTTATGATACTACGATTAAAAACGCTAGCGTTTTTTCATCTATTGCAAAATTAGACATTGTGAATAATAATAATGTCGCAAGAGATTCAACTACTTCAGCGGATAGCAGAAAATACCACTCCGCGGAAAACAAGCATGATATCAATATCGTCAACAAACCCTAAATTCAGTGTGAATTTTCCCTCGCCTGTTTCAGTAAAGGAAATCGCGTTGGCAAAATTACGAGTGTATCATAGTTGGCCTAATATCAGATCGGTTCCATTTGGCGGTCAGAGACCTAATAATTCTCTGGTGTTTGCATATAGGAATAAAAAAGATGACACTCCAGATTGGATCGTTGTTTCAATACCAACTGGATCCTATCAAATTGAGCAAATTAATAATGAATTACAACGTAGAATAAAATCCATTACTAAAAAAGAATCAAAAATTGCGATAACAGTTCATGAACCAACACTGTCATCTACAATTGAAATAGGCTCTCCTGGGTACGTTGTAGATATTTATAACAGTTCAATAAGAACAGTATTAGGATGGCCCGAAGATCCACCTAGAAGTGCTGGTAATTCCACGCCCGAGCCTGTAAAATCTGATTATGTCACTGATGAAATAGGACCTGACAATCCATCACGAACATATGATAATTTCGAAGAATTAGATTTAACAAAAGTTTACAGAAAAAAAATATCTGAAACAGAGACGAGCTATGCTTTTGGAGGTAGTCGTCGTCGTCCTATTGATTTTGAAAAGAAAGGTTATACTGTTGCGCAAGTAAGCGTAGATAGTAAATTTTTTCCCACCTTTGACCTTTCTTTTCTCTACATGAACAAAGATTTTTATTTGTTGCTACACTCGTTGAGATCCGGTCTTCTTACAAAAGATGAGTTTACCAGTGTGGTCGCGGCAGCCAACAGAATCATCAGCGACATGGAAAAATATAGATTAAGACTTATCAGTGTTTTTACTGATGAAAATTCTCCAATATATCGAACAATTGAAGCTGGACGTTATAGGGGCGGCCTAGCAGGTAATCCAAATTATGTACTTACAGGATATAACGCACCTGAACTAAAAAATCTACTCAATATCGTCATCGACGAAGGATTTAATAAAATCTATCAATCATGGAAAGATAGCCAGCCGAAGCCTATTATCCTCACTCATAATAATTCTCCCGACGGCGACGGTAGACATATCGCACCGAACAATGTGGATATTTCATCGGTGATCGCACTTAATTTAACGTGTGATGTAATCGAAGGAAGTTATCAAATTAATATGGAACAATCAAATCAAGCCCGACAGGGTTACATTCTTTATTCATTTGCACCAACAACACCCCCCGGATTTTTAATTGTTGAGAATCCGACTAATCCAGTCTATATGCAATGTCAAAATGATTCACTAACCAGAATTAATTTTACACTCACCGATCAGTCAAATAATTTAATTGATCTACGTGGTGAAGTATTATCGATTAGTCTGTTTGTGAAAAGCTAACAAATATCGGTTAAATAATTTGTATTAATCAGCAGCAGAGAGGGTGAAATGACAACATATTTGCGACCGTAGATGGCAGCAATTTGAGTGTGGTTATGACAATGTATTTGCGACAAAATCGCTAAGATGGGGTCTTTATTTTTTTTTTGGTTGAAATATGAGATTTCGTAGGAAGGTTCCATTGGCATTCTGAGGCTTTAATCGATTCTGTCGCAAAAATTTGTAGACGTAGATGGCAGCAATTTGAGTGTGGTTATGACAATGTATTCACGACAAAATCGCTAAGATGGGACCTTTAATTTTTTTTTGGTTAAAATATGAGATTTCGTAGGAAGGCTCCATTGGCATTCTGAGGCTTTAATCGATTTTGTCGCAAATATATTGTTGTAGGGTTCACCCTCTCTGCTGCTGTTTCATTAAAGAAATTGCTTCCTGAAATCAACAGACTTGGCTTTTCCTTGGATACCATGGGATTGCAGTGAGCTAAAATTGGGATATCTTAAAAATGCAACATCAAAATTGCCCTTGGACTTTTCCTAGTTGTGGAAAAAGGTATCAAATGTAAATTCAGTATGAATAAAGCAATTTAGCTCTTCTGCTGTGCAACACTGTCAGTAGAGGCTGCCAACAATGTGAGATATTCTTGAAAATTTGGCTTCCAGGTTTATTGTATGCACTCTTGTAACAGTGCTCCACATCACTGATAAAAGATTCAGCATTGTTTCAAATATTTAAGATGGATATAGGACTAAAGGGCTCTCATGGTGGAATTGCATCCTTGTTACAGCTTTTTACTTAATTTGTATCTCCCCTTTTTTAAAAAAAAATTCTGAAGAGCAAACTTATGCCAAATGTGGATTTTTATTGAGCTATTTTTACACCAGTGAAAAATTAACAGCCAACTTATTGTTCAAGTTTAAGAGGGGATGTTTCCCAAAATATACTAAATCCAAAATACAATGATGGTGAATATTAATTTTTTTTTTCTTGTTCGAAATACCTGAGAACTTGTCCACTACAGCTTCTATCTCTCAACATCATTGTCCTTGTCTGCTGTCAGGTTAATAGTGACACAAGATTTACTTGCTGCCCTTGATAAGCATTAGATTTTCATGGAAATCAGGTCATTCTGAATCTCTGTTAAGTAAGTCACAATACAAAAAATAACTTGTTTTGACTTTCTTTTTAAAATCCACAGGTATGTACATTATTTTTTGTTGCCTGGATCAGAATGCTTGGAATTTAATTCAAAATGACCAAATAGAAACAATAGTTACATTGATATACTTTTTTAAAGATAATTTCTTTTTTTTACAGGTTAAACGTGACAATTTATACAGTATCAGCAAAATAATTGTTAAAAGAAATTTGTCTGCTATGAGAAAGCCTAGGGTTAAATATAAAACTTGTTTAATTTTTTTAGGTACTTTTTAACTTCATGTTAAGAGGCCCTAGTTATACAGTAATGAAATTTGTCTCCCATTTTTGCAGATAGCCCACCATCAAACCTCTTTACAGGGAGACAGTGTCCAAATTTACTACAGGGTAGAGGAAACAATGATATAACACTCTAAGGATGCATGCTAACATATATATTCAAAGAACAAGCCCCCCCCTTCTCTAACCAAGGTTCCATTATGTTAACCCTATCTACACCTTGATGTATCAAGCAGATATTTTTGTGAATTTCATCAGATGTAGCAGCAGTTCTATAACATGATGTAATGGCTTTATGGAAATAGTCCTATTAGGTCAGGTGTTGGGCAGGGGGAGGTGTTATAAAATTTCAATAGGAGCCTAAATCCTTAGGGTGTATTTTATCAAAGCATGCATAATACCCATTAATGTGGAATTTGGAATTAAAAAATTAAAAATGACCCATTTTTGACTGTGTTTATTTTGACCTGTGTCTTTTTCACACATTTAGATTTTGGCTGGAGCATCAAACTTAATTACCCTTCATTTATTTCCAGCTTAGTTTCTTACCAGAG
>JAEAOA010001484.1:0-212500 GCA_016746295.1 Potamilus streckersoni
CACTGATGAAATAGGACCTGAAAATCCATCAAAAACTTATAAAAAAATTCGAGGATATAAACTTCACAAAAAGATATCGATATAAGGATCAATATGATGAGGATGCATGGATAATTCCACTTTTTAATGATTATATTATACGAGAGGACGAAATTTTGGAAATGCATGATACAAGTCCAACATTTGTAGATATTAAAAATCACATCCTTGATAGAACGAATAATGATTTTTTGTTGTTATTACCCTCGTTAAGATCTGGCCTTCTTACACAAGCTGAGTTTACTAGTGTAGTCGCTGCGGGTAATAAAATCATCGATGACATGGAAATATTTAATTCGAGGATTACTAATTTCTTCACTGATGAAAATTCCCCGATTTCAAGAACTAGCTCAGCCCAAGATTATAAAAAAATATAAATGAAAATTAAAATTATAAATTACCAGGATATAACGTTCCCGAGTTAAAGAAAAACTCAGAACTGCCATCGACGAAGGATTTAATAAAATTTATCAATCATGGAAAGATAGCCAGCTAAATCCTATTATCCTCACTCATAATAATTCTCCCGACGGCGACGGTAGACATATCGCACCGAACAATGTGGAAATTTCATCGGTGATCTCACTTAATTTAACGTGTGATGTAATCGAAGGATGTTATCAAATTAATATGGAAAAATCAAATCAAGCCCGACAAGGTTACATTCTTTATTCATTTGCACCAACAGCTCCTCCAGGATTTTTAATTGTTGAAAATCCGACTAATCCAGTCTATATGCAATGTCAAAATGATTTACTAACTAGAATTAATTTTACACTCACCGATCAGTCAAATAATTTAATTGATTTACGTGGTGAAGTATTATCGATTAGTCTGTTTGTGAAAAACTAACAAATAATTTATAAAAAATCAGCAGCAGGGAGGGCGAGATGACAACATATTTGCGACGTAGATGGCAGCAATTTTGAGGGTGGTTATGACAATGTCTTTACGACAAAATCGCTAAGGAACCATTGAAAAATGGGGTCTTTTTTTTTGGTTAAATTATGAGATTTCGTAGGAAGGCTCCATTTGGCATTCTGAGGCATTAATCGATTTTGTCGCAAAAATTTGTAGGGTTCGCCCCCTCCTACTACTACAAGACCTACAGAAAACTGAGCAGGATGTTTTTGTTATTGAAAAAGTGATTAGGAAAAAAGGAAATAAAAGTTTACTCAAATGGCGTGGGTATAACGATAAATTTAACAGTTGGATTCCAGCCAAACAAATTATGATATAATGCTATTATAAATTTCCTCATACTTTTGTTTGACAGATTTACATTGTACTGGTTTATATAATGATATTAGATATTGTCTGCGATCGTCATAGATCGTCATTAGATTAAAAATTTTGACAAATATGAAATCGAATTTGATATTTTTCTGTCGGCCTGGAATTCTAATGTTTAAGAAAGGTCTGATTAGCTGCCAAAACAGTTGTTGTTCGGCAACGGTAATATTAAATTTCATTATTTTTTTTGTAATGTGTTACTTGACATTATATCGTTTAGTTGTTGATCTGCTGTAATTAGATCTGTCAGCAACTCTGACTATTTCACCATCAATATCAGATTTGTTGTTATACAAAATATCATCTTCGCTATAACCAACAGATTTGTCTATGAAATCTTTGGAAAATGTAATACTATGCGTGACCTTATCGCTGGCGACCTTACCGCTGGTGACCTTATCACTAGTATCTTCTTCGTATAATTCAGCGAGTAGTTTCATCAGGTCCATTATTATAATATATTTTTATCTAATTTGTTATTATAAGATGACTGACGAGATAAAATATCACCAAAAAGTTAATATATTAAATTACAACGAACTAGCCAAAGAGGTAAGAAAATGTTTGTTGGGTTATATTGCATATTCTGTTGACGTTATTGTAATGCAAGGTGATTCTAATAAAATATTGCTAACAGCAGCAAAAAAAAAATAAAATTAATGAAAGTGAAGTAACGACGTTAAAATTTGATCATGATGATGTTATATCATTTGCTCATCATTGTTTGACTAAAACCGAGCTATCAAATATCATATCTAAAACCAATCCTGGCAATGTATGCGCTTGAAAAAGCTGATTTTGTTACCCCATCAGCTACAAATTTTACTGACATAGACTTTATCTTATAATTTTTCGCCGCAGCTGTAATCGATTTGAATTTGATCTCCTCATCCGTTTCGAGGTTTTTTAAAATAACAGGTTTTATTGGACATCTAAAATTAATACCATTACTATTTTTTCCTTTTCTCACATTTTCCTGCTGGGTCACTACCTCCAGATTTTCCAATCGATTGTCTGTTTCTACGTTATTGATGTGATTAATAACCAGACCATTGGGTATAGATCCGTTGAACACCCCGTAAACAAGCCTATGACCAGTATAACAAATTTGATCTGTCGATGTTCCACTAACAATTACCCTGATATATTCCATATTGTTCCTATTACCAAGAACTTTTTTAGTTTTTCTGTTTCTAATAATACCGCGATCGTTAGCCTCGTATAAATCAAAGACCGGATGCGGCTGAAACTCATCTTGTAAGGATAAGTTTTCAATGTTGTCATCAGTGACTTTACTGTTCACGTGATACACACGCTGTCCTTCTGGAATATCATCGCAGAAGAACGTGTAAATAAAATCTTTTCTAAGCATTGCAATCCTCTCGGCATTATCTCCCTTGACACTAATATTATAACCCGCTTGAGTCAATTTGCCAACAGTTATTTCAGATTTAAGGTTAATAACCACACCTAATGTATTTACAGCGTATAAGATATATTTTGGGTGAATATATTATATCTCTTGCTTACGTGCGCTTGTCAGATTTGTTGTCATTATATTATAGGCGATTTTTTTATCTTTAATTGATTTTTAGCGCATGCGCAGTGTGAGGTAAATTATCAATTAAATATTATATTATAGTATAATAATGTAAAAATTGCGTGGTATAGCTAAGAGAAGCCTTATGGGAGAAGCTGATAAACTAGCGACTGCTTTTGCAGGTTTTGACAATAGTTATCAGTTTGTTAATCAAAATGTTTTAGTAAATTTTCCTGCAACAAATCTTTACCACCTGCTACAGACAACTGTAAAACTTGAGCTCGAAAAAACACAAAATTATCAGATTATTTGTGCAATATCATGTTATATTTTCAAAGTTAGTTGTAACGGAAGAATCTACTAACAAGGAAATTGCAGATCCTTATATAAACGCAAAATCAAGACGTGGTTTGCTTGGGACTAATCTTTTACCGCTATCTGATGAAATACACCAAGAAATCTGGAAAAAATAGAGGAATTCGCTGAATTAGGTTCGGGTTGGAAGTTTGAAATGATTAAAGAAAAATTGTTTCACACGATGAAATATAACGCATTAAGAGGTAGTTCGTACATCGACCTGCCACCAAAAGTAAAAAGTAAGGGATGTTGTATAAACATGAAAAAAGTAGATAACAAATGTTTGCAATGGGCTGTTCTTTCCGCACTATTTCCAGCAGAAAAACACGCTGATCGCGTTGAGAAGTATATCAGTCACGTGTCTAGATTAAATTTTAAAGATATTAACTTTCCAGTGGCAGAAAATCAAATACCAAAATTTGAAAAGCAAAATAATGTTTCAATTAACGTTTCCGGACTAGATGAAAAAGAGGATGTATATCCGAGATATATTTCAGAAAAAGCTTCACAATCGACTTTCAATCTACTGTTTTATAAAAATCATTACGTGTGGATTAAAAACTTTAACGGACTAGTTGGTAAACATTACAATAAAAATAGAAATAAAAAGTTCTTTTGATACCGCTGCATGCATGGCTGTAAAAACAATGAAACATTACAAAAGCATTTGCAGTACTGTAGTGATGTACAAAGAATAACAATGCCATCTAAAATAGATAGTGTGTTACAGTTTGTCCATCATAATCTCAAACTAAAAATTCCTTTCGTCATATACGCTGATTTTGAGTGTTTACTTCAACCTGTACTTGGCGTAGAAAATTATCATAAAAAATCGAGTACAAGAAAAACTCTAAATCATGTTCCATGTAGAGTAGCTTACAAGATAATTTGTTGTACTGATTCTAGATTATCTAAACCAAACCAATACTATCGTGGTAAAAATCCAGCTCTCTGGCTTCTCAAGCAGTTGATTAGTGAAGTTGATAATATTACTTACACCTCAACAAGAATCCGCTCACGAGCAAGCAGAAATTTGTCATATTTGTGAAAAAGCTTTTGATCCTGACAACGTTAGGACTGACAACGTTAGTAACAAAAAAGTACATGACCATTGCCATTTGACCGGACAGTACCGTGGAGCGGCTCATAATCAGTGTATTTTAAAATTTCATGCTCCAGATTTTATCCCGGTTATTCTTCACAATTTTCGAGGATCAGATAGCCATATTATAGTAGAAGCTTTTGGTGATCCCGATATAAAAGCTTGTCTAAAACTCGATAACGTCATCAAATGCATTCCAAATAATTTTGAAAAGTATATGCCAGTTACGCTAGGTAAATTGCGTTTTATTGACAGCCTGCAGTTTATGGCAGCCTCGTTAGATGAGTTAGTAAAAGGTTGTAGTAAATTTGATAACCTAAGAAATTGTTTTGGAAATAAATTTAATCAACTAGCTAAAAAAGGGGTATGTCCGTACGAATACCTCGACGACTGGAGTAAATTTGATGAAATATCTTTACCTGACAAAAATAAATTTTACTCGCAACTTAAAAATGAAAATATAACCGATGACGAGTACAGGTATGCACAAGACATCTGGAAAGAGTTTGATTGTGAGACTTTTGGTGATTATCATGATTTGTATTTTAAAACTAATGTGTTATTATTAGCAGATGTTTTTGAAAGATTTCGAAAAGTGAGTTATAATAATTACGGACTAGATCCTTGCTGGTATTATTCTGCCCCTGGGCTGTCATGGGATGCTCTGCTAAAGTTTAGTGAGGTAAGGTTAGAATTACTAACAGACGTTGATATGTTCAATTTTATTGAAAAAGGTATCAGAGGTGGTATTAGCCTGACAACAAAAAATATGCTGAAGCAAACAACAGATATTTGAAACAGTATAATCCTGAGCTCCCTTCAAATTATATAGTTTATCTGGATTGCAATAATTTTTACGGTGGTTCGATGGCAGAACCAATACCTCTTGGTGGATTTCACTGGATCAAGTCTGACCAATTTCTTTCGGAGACAGAAAAAAGATACCTGACGATGTTTCCTATTTGATCTAGTTGATCTTGATTTTCCCAATTCGCTACACAAATTACATAACGATTATCCTTTCTGCGCGGAATCGATGGTTATAGATTGTAGTTTGTTATCAAAAGAACAACAAGCGTTAGCATTACCAAAGCAACATTCCATGGTCAAGAAACCAGTACCAAATTTACTCGATAAGAAAAATTATCTCTTGCATTACAAAGTTTTAAAACAAGCAGTCGATGCTGGTCTTGTGTTGAGAAGAGTTCATCGTGTACTAAAATTTAATCAGTCGCCGTGGATGAGAGGTTACATTAACTCATACTTTTCAAGAAGAGCTGCAGCGAAAACAGTTTGAGAAAAACTTCTTTAAACTGATGACCAATTCCGTTTTTGTTAAGACGATGGAAAATATTAGGAAACGCGTAAATATCGAACTAGTTAATGATGTCAATCGCAGAAACAAACTTGTGTCAGACGATGATTTTGTGAGCATGAAAATTTTTAATGAAAATCTTGTTGCAATACAAAGAAGAAAACAAATCTAAAACTAAACAAGCGGATCTATGTTGGAGCTACAGTGTTAGATTTATCAAAGTGGCTGATGTACGATTTTCATTATAATTTTGCTAAAATTCAGTGGCCGGCCAGTAGATTATTGTTTACTGATACTGATTCACTCATATATGAAATCGAATGTGAGGACATCTATCAGGACATATACAATAATTGACATCTGTTTGATCTTTCTGATTACCCACGTGACAGTAAATTTCATGACGACACAAATAAAAAGGTTATTGGTAAGTTCAAAGATGAAATGAACTCGAGCGCTATCAAACACTTTATCGGATTACGCTGCAAAATGTATGCCGTATTATTGGACAATAATAAAATAACAAAAAAGCCAAAGGTCTGCCTAGAAATTTTGTTAAAATGTTTATGAAATGTGATGACTACAAGTATGCGCTTGATGGCGGTGTTAGTTTTGTGAGAACTATGGCAATTCGAGCAAAACATCATAAGCTTGAAACAGATGTCATTATCAAACGTGGATTGTGTAATTTTAATGACAAACGTTATTGCGAAAATGGGATAGATACATTTGCCCTTGGGTATTGTGGTAATGCTAGATCTATACTCGACATTATCTTTTCCAACTGAAATTTTATCTAAACTTATAAAATAATGTTTGAAAATTTGACAATGACAAATAGCTACAATAGTAAAATCAAATATCTAATGATGGACGGTAAACAATTGACAGTTGAATTTAATAATGAAACATCAGGTATATGTTTTAATGGAACACGTGACAAGTTAAAACTTTCGCTCATCAGATATGATAATAGTGTGTATTTAAATTATATCGAACAATTGTATCAAAAGTTGCTAGCGGAATTTAAAAACTTTCACAGCCCCATTAACCAACAAAAATATACTAAACTCACAATTGATCTCGATCGGTCAAAGGTGTATTTTATCGACAAAAAAATATCCTCTAAACAAACCAGAAATGAAAGATTTGTTTGAGTCCCTTCGCTGTGTGAGCGGTAAAGTAAAATTTAGTATCTATAGTCGTGATAGTGAAGTATTTTTAATATCAACAGTTGAAACATTAATCATTGGTAACGAGATATAAAATAATATCATTCTCATTCTAATGCTACTTTAATTTCCGCCTTGTTAACTGAAACGTTCTAATGCACAGTTTAATTTTCATCCTGTTATCTGATAAAAACTTGTGGTAGACTGTTTATAAAACCCATTTGCTGTCTTTAGAATAATCGTATTCCACGCATGCGCTGTTCTAACAAATTCGTCACCTCTGCATGACAGAGCTTATCTAGATGAATCATAGCATTCCAACACCTGTTGTTTTTTCTGGTTACAAAATACCTGACCGTAGTAGTAGTAGTAGTAGGAAACAAAGGTTTGGGGGAGGGGGTGGGTGGGGGTGGGTGGGCTAAAACCCTTGTTCCCTAATACTACTGTTGTTTTCATTATCGGAGCTTAGTAAGATTTTAGATAAGGCTTATGATACATCAACTGGGCATGACGAAGTACATTACCAGTTTTTGAAACAACTGCCAGAATCATCATTAACAACTCTTTTGAAACTCTTCAATGATTTATGGCTTATTGGTAATATACCCAAAAACTGGAAAGAAGCAACTGTAGTACCAGTTCCCAAACCCGTTAAAGATAGCAAAGACCACAACAGCTACCAACCAATTGCACTGACAAGCTGTGTGTGCAAAACATTGGAACGAATGATCAATTCTCGACTTCTCTGGTACTTGGAAACTAACAATTTAATATCTACTTTCCAATGTGACTTTCGATATGGACAGAGTACTAATGATCATGTAGTTAGACTAGAAACATTCATTGGTGATACCTTTATCAAAAAAGAACATTTATTAGCGGTTTTTTTATTTAGAAAAGGCCTATGACACAACATGGAAGAACGGGATACTAAAAGACATGCACGATATGGGACTCAAAGGCCGTCTGCCCTCATTTATCTCCAATTTTCTTTCTGACAGGGAATTCAAAGTTCAAATGGGCACTACCCTCTCCGATACTCACCAGCAAGAGATGGGTGTGCCCCAGGGCAGTATTTTATCTGCGACTTTATTTAACATCAAATTCAATAGTATCAACAAATGCTTAGCTCCCGGTGTTGATTGCTCATTATATGTTGACGATTTTTTAATTTGTTATCGATCAAAGCACATGCAAAAAATTGAGAGGCAACCCCAGCAAAATATCAATAAGATTAAAAGTTGGGCTAGTAATAACGGTTTCAAATTTTCAAAATCAAAAACAGTATGCACACATTTCTGTCAGTTGCGAAGACATCATAATGACCCTAAACTCACGCTAGATGGAACACTTATTCCAGTTGTTGAGGAATCAAAATTCTTAGGTATTCTATTTGACAAAAAGCTGACATTCATAGCACACATTAAGTATTTGAAAGCTAAATGCTTAAAAGCATTAAATTTGATCAAAGTAATTGCTTACACTGACTGGGGTGCTGATAAAAAAGTCGTCCTTTATTTGTATAGAACCTTTATCCGTTCCATCTTAGACTATGGATGCATTGTTTATGGTTCAGCTAGAAAGTCATATTTGAAAATGCTTAACCCAATTCATCATCAGGGATAAGACTGGCTCTAGGAGCATTTAAAACATCTCCGTGTGTAAGCCTTCTCGTGAAAGCAAATGAACCACCTTTATCGCATTGCAGATAAACGCTTTCTGCACATTATTCTTTTAAGTTACGATCCAACTCTCTGAACCCTGCTTTTACGGCCGTTGTTCATTCAAATTACAAAGCTTTATACGTAAATAAACAAAATGCTATAGCTTCACTTGGTTTCAGAATATCATCCTGCTTTGACCAAATCAAATGTAATCTATCTTCAATCCAGAAAACATTTGTCTCGAAAACACCACCTTGGCTCATTAAGCAACCCCAAGTGAATTTTTCGTTACACGATCCGAAAAAATCTGAGACAAACCCTATCTTATTCTTGAACTCTTATCATGATCTTATCAATGACTTTAACATTATGCTAGATTTTATACTGATGGATCGACGGTTGCTGATAAGGCTGATGCAGCCTTAGTCACTGGCAAACACATAACCAAAGAGCGTCTGCCGAATGATGCATCCATATTTTCAGCGGAAATCAGAGCAATAGACATTGCTCTGACATTTATTAAATCTAAACACATTCTAAATAGTATTATCTTCTGTGACTCATTATCAGAGCGTCAGGCGCTACACAATATCAAACTAGATAATCCACTATAGGTGATTGTTCTGGTCAAAAGCTCTGAGCTTAGTGCCTCATGCAATATAGTATACTTTTGGCTACCAAGCCATATTGGCATTAGATGTAACGAAGAAGCAGACCGGGCTGCTAAGATGGCCCTATCTTTAGAACCATCGGATTTTAAATTACCATATTCTGATTTTAAACCTTGTATCAAAAAGTATCTACGTCAAAAGTGGCAGGTATAATGGGATGATGCAATCAATAACAAACTTCAGGCCATCAAACCAACCTTGGGAGAATAGACTCCTTCCTACATAACTATTCGTAGAGAGGAGGTTGTCATTGCAAGAATCAGAATCGGTCATAAATACATTACCCACTCACACATACTAAAAGATGAAGAACCACCAGAGTGCGTTCTTTACAATGTACCATTTACTGTTAAACACTCTATGACCACGTTTTCCGACCTGCAACCTACGCGTGAAAAATACTATAATGTACACGACATGCAGGAACTTTTTGATACTATTCAAATCACTAGTATTTTCGATTTCCTAAAGGAAGTAAATCTTTATTTTAAACTGTAACTTGTATGATCTTACCCAAACTAATTTTTAACTGATGCAAATACCAACTATTATTTACATCGTTCAACGAGATACATCAGTTACAATTCCCGTTGATCGGGAACCAATATCTTTAACTGTTACCAACATTTACCATTTTATATTTAACTACTATGGATTTTTTCCTATATCGCTGGTCGATATTGAACATTTCTTTTTACAAATATGACCTAGTGTATGGCGCCAAATAGCCTAAAAGTGCTGGTGCGCCGTTAAAATTAAATCAATCAATCAATACACCACAGCGAATGGTATTACATAGAAGTATACAGATGTAGCACTGCAATGATACCAAGCAATGTCGACTTTCTCTTTGCAATAAAAAGTACAGCGAAAAAGACCTAATTTTTGAGACTAGATTATTTTAGGCCAAACATTACCAGTTTCGTAACCGGAGTTTGTGTTCAGATTTAGATCAGTTCTATGGATTCAATTATAAAGCAAACCGGTCCAAACTGCACACGGACAGGTGATCTTCTACACAAATGTAGCATAAGTTCGACATTTGGAGTAAAAAGTGTCCAGGACAAGACAATAGTGGGTCCAATACGCCAAAAAGGAAGTAAAAATAACAAGTTTATATATACCTAAACATCCAGCTAAACAACAATATCTCTGAACCAGATGTGTTCGGTTACATTAAGACAGAAGTAATCCCATAAATGCGTTTCTTACACCCATTTCAGACGTAATTTAAAACAATCTCCAGGGGTTAGTTAAACATTACACAAAATATAAATACACCAAACACCAATCTGTCGTAAAGTTGTCTGTAGTAGATGGTAAAGATTTGTTGCAGTAAAATTTACTAAAACAATTTGATTATCAAACTGATAACTATTATCAAAACCTGCAAAAGCAGTCGCTATTTTATCAGGTTCTCCCATAAGGCTTCTCTTAGCTATATCATGCAATTTTAACATTATTATACTATAATGTAATATCTAATTGATAATTTTCTCACACTGCGCATGCGCTAAAAATCAATTAAAGATAAAAAAAATCTCCTATAATATAATGACAGCAAATCTAACAAACACATGTGAGCAAGAAGCATATCAAATTCACCTAAAGTATAACTTTACCTCACACTGCGCATGCGCTAAAAATCAATTAAAGATAAAAAAAATCGCCTATAATATAATGACAGTAAATCTGAAAAGCGCACGTGAGCAAGAGATTTATCATGTTCACCTAAAGTATTACTTATACGCTGGAAATGTATTAGGTTCGGTTACTAACATTAAAACCAGAATACCAGTTGGCAAATTAACGACAGCGGGATATACGATTAGTGTAAAAGGAGATAATGCCGAGAGGATTGCAATGTTTAGAAAATATTTTATTTACACGTTGTTTTGCGATGATATTTCAGAGGGACAGCGTGTATATCATGTGAACGATAAAGTCACTGATGACAACATTGAAAACTTATCCTTAAAAGATGAGTTTCAGCCACATCCAGTCTTTGATTTATATGAGGCTAACGATCGCGGTATTATTAGAAACAGCAAAACTAAAAAAGTTCTTGGTACTATGAACAATATGGGATATATCAGGGTAACTGTTAGAGGAACACTAACAGATTTTGTTACTTATAATGGACATAGGTTTGTTTACGAGGTGTTCAACGGATCTATACCCAATGGTCTGGTTATCAATCACATTAATGACGTAAAAACAGACAATGGATTGGAAAATCTGGAGCTAGTGACGCAACAGGAAAATGTGAGAAAAGGAAAAAATAGTAATGGTATTAATTTAGATGCCCAATAAAACCTGTTATTTCAAAAAACCTTGAAACGGATGAGGAGATTGAATTTAAATCGATTTCAGCTGCGGCAAAGCATTATAAGATAAATTCCAGAGCAGTAAAATTTGTAGCTGATGGATTAATAAAATCAGCTTTTTCAAGAGAATACAATGCCTGGATTGTTGTTAGATATGATGATCAATAATATTTTGTAATTCAGTTTTAGACAAGCAATGATGAGCAAATGCTATGATATCATCGTGATTAAATTTTAGCGTCGTTACTGCACTTTCATTAATTTTATTTTTTTCTGCTTCTGTTAGCAATATTTTGTGAGAATCACCTTGCATTACAATAACGTCAACACTATAACCCAACAAACATTTTCTTACCGCTTCGGCTAGTTCGTTGTAATTTGCTATATTAACTTTTTGGTGATATTTTATCTCATCAGTCATCTTATAATAAGAAATTAGATAAAACTATATTATAATAATGGACTTGATGAAACGACTCGCTGAATTATACAAAGAAGATGCCAGCGACAAAGTCGCCAGCGATAAAGTCGCCAGCGATAAGGTCGTCAGTGATGAGGTCACATTTTCCAAAGATTTCATAGACAAATCTATTGCTTATAATGAAGATGATATTTTATATAACAGCGAATCTGATGATGATGGTGACAGATCTCATTACAGCAGATCAACAACTAAACGATATAATGTCAAGTATCACATTGCAAAAAATATACTGAAATTTAATTTTACCGTTGCCGAACAACAACTGTTTTGGCAGTTAATCAAACCTTTCTTAAACATCAGGATTCCAGGCCGACAGAAAAATATCAAATCCGATTTCATATTTGTCAAGATTTTTAATCTAATGACGATCTCTGACGATCGTAAGCAGTATCTAATATCGTTATGTAAACCAGTAAAATGTAAATCTGTCAAACAAAAGTATGAGGAAATTTATAAAAACATTATATCATAATCTGCTTAGTTGGGATCCAACTGTTAAAATTATCGGTATACCCACGCCATTTGACTAAAATTTTATTTCCTTTTTTCTTAATCACTTTTCAATAACGAAAACATCCAGCTCAGTTTTCTGTAGTTCGTGTTCGTAAAAACTACCTATGATAGGTTCCCCTGCCAGATCTTTTAAAGCGTACGTTACAGGTATTGTGAAAAGTACATTATCAATTACAAATTCTTCTTTGCTCCAGTTTAGAGTAAATCCTTTTGCAAATACCTTTTTTTGTCAAAGAAATTCTAACTTTATCACCAACCTTAAATTTATTTTGCTGTACATGTTTTCATCTGCTAATATTGGATTTTTAATAGCATTATTAGGTGACATTTTGATGGTTCAATGTTTTGTGTTATTATATTCACCTACGATTTGAGAAAGGTCATCGATGTACCTCTTGGTGTTTTTAGCTGTCATATGTTTGTGTAATTTCTCGTTTAGCGTGCGATTAAATCTCTCAACAATAACACTTTTACCCTCGTTTCCTGTAACATATTTTTTTTATATTATTTTGTTCTAGAAACTGCTCAAACTTTCTGTTAAAAAACTCGGATCCGTGATCAGTCCAGATTTTATTTGGTTTTCTTTCTGTACTCGTTATTATTTGTTTTAACGCATCAGTCATTGAAGTCCCTGTCTTATCCGAAACAGGTACACTGAAAGCGTATTTGCTAAAATCATCTATAACATTAAACAAATACCTTTTCGAAGCACCATCAGCGCCAACGTTAAACTGAGCTAGATTGGATACATCCACCAAATCTATTGCCCAGATATCATCTACACCATTAGCGACAACTTTACGTCGTGGGAACGTTTGTTTTAGCTCTGTGCAGCTCGACTGCAAGATCATCGTATACTTTTTTGCCGAGTCGAGACTCTCCGAGTCCAAGTTTATATTTTGCTCCTATCATTCCCGGAACAAATGTTCTATCAAAACGTTCTCGTAGATTTGTTGGCTCCATATCACGTAATTCGTCTAACATTACTTTTTCACAATCTGATTAAGAGTTTTCATGATCACGATAACAGATATAATGACGCATTGCTATTGCATCCACTTGATTGTAAGGCTCTTGTCCTGGCAATTGATTGTCGTTTTCATCTAGTTGTTGATCTAGCGGATTGTAAGGTCCTGTATACCGATGACCTGGCAATCACCAACCGCCTTTTGGTTTTGGCAATTTTCCAATAATTTTATGTATATCTATACCTGACCCTATTATTTCTCTGTTGTTACAACATTGACAGTATGCAACAATTTTATTTTGCTCAAGGCACAAATCTCTGTCAGAATCACAGTTGCATATCATTCTATATTTTTAGTCGTCGACTAAAATAATATCAGGATAACCAGATCCTACGTAATTTTTCGCTGGCGACACTATAGCTGGGGACATTTTCTTTAAAAACATATTTTTTTCTTTTTCCACAGACTGCACAAAAACTTTGTAATATTTTCCTGTTGTTTTTTGTTTTTTCTGTTGTTTCATTAATATTTTCTGTTTTAGTTCTACACTTGAGACAATATGTTGACATTATTATATTTTTAAGTTTAGATAAAATTAATTGAAATCTCATCATTAGCGTGAGAAGGATGCTTGTCAAACAGTAAAATAAATTCCTCTGCTGATATTTGAGTTCCTTCTTCAACATCTTGATATTTTTGTATTGCGTCAAGCAGGTACATGTACGGTCAAGAAATATTTTTATTAACGTCATCAGCAAAGTTACACTCGATAGCTCGTTCTGGATATTGCTTTGAATTTAATCTAGCGTATATTCGTCTAACATCAGCGTGGTCATTTTTTGCATTATTTTGTTGTTGGTTATCTCGTCGGGCTTGCTGTTGAAATACGACAAAGATATTTCTCGGCGGTTGTTCGGTTGATGCTGTTGTGACCCTCCACCTGTAGTCAGTAGTATTTGGAACCGCTATCTGATATATTTTATGCTGCTTAAAGTAAATTCTGTTTGTATGCTTATCAAGCGTACTATTTAGTTCTGACATTTTAGTGATCGATGGTGTTATACGTGGCATCCACAAAGCAAGTTTGTTTATGATAAACTGTACATCAGCCCCTCCAGATCTAAACAAACAATCGTTTTGTTCAGCTCGATCTAAAATAAACCTATGTTTTACTCCTCGAAATACTTTATCATGATCGCGACAAAAGCCGAGAATCATACTTAGCGGAAGCATCATTGTCATTTGACGTGATCCTGCTGCAAGATTTCTTCGCCTACCAAACCCTTCGTTATAACGTGGATTTCTCACGTCAAGTGTGTTAAGAAGTAAATTTAACATCACAATACCATTTGCATCTGCAGCTGGTGGTGTTATATTTAGATTATTAAAAGCTGCTGTAAGAGAAACTCTTGTAGCGTCTGTATTAGCAGCTGCACCTGGTGCGACAATACCTAGCGCGTCTGCATTAGCAATGAGAAAATTTCTCACAATTATAGCATTTTCATCAGCATTAGCTCCATGTACTATAGCGCCTCTCTTTTAAACTTCAGTTGATTCAGCTATATCCCGTCCAGTATCTTTAAACCACATCATGTTAGTTGTAGTTGATCTTGAGTAATTATCTGTAAACGAAATCATATTTAAAATTGTACTTGCAACTTGTAAATGACTTGAAATATCTTCTATAGTTTGATTGGCTAGTTGATATCTAGCACTTTTAAATAAACTCCAGCCTTTGTTTATAAGAGCAACTTCTGCTCCAACTGCAATTACAGCAGGTGGATTGGCTACTGTCATAATCTGACCACGAACTTCTAACATAGCCTTATGTGGCAGTAGAAATACATCTTCTTCTCTGGTGTTAAAGGTTCTGATACCAGCTTTATTTGGTTCGTTAGAATTCTCATCAAGGTACTCAACAAACTCAAATTCTGTCACATCATTGTCGATGTCATAAGTTTCTGTTAACTCGAGATAATTTTTAACAGACATTTTATTTTATTAGATTATACAACATTTTATTGCGGCACTGTTACTTTAGATATTAATTTTTGTATGATCTGCTCGCCCTTTGGTGATAATAATATTTTTGTTGTTGTTATCATAGCTCGCTTGGTTTCTTTTTTTGGAGCGATTTCTGAGATAACTTGTATTATTTCAGATGCAGTCGGTGGATCACCTTTTATTTTATCAGCTATTTTTTGTCCCACCGCAGTCCCAGCGGCAGATGCAGAGCCAGTTGCAAAAGCTTTACCAGCGTCAATAGCAATTGGTGCTACTTTACGTGCTATACCCGGATTATTTTCAAAAACTTTAGTGAATATATTTCCAAAAAATCCTCTTACTATTTTTCTTCAATAAACATTTTTTCTTTGTTTCATTATATTTGATGTTGCATAATGTTTACTTTTGCTCGCGTAGATGTAAATAATAAGTTGCAACTTCATTATTAACATGTAATTGTTTTCCTAATTGATCTGTCAACTGTATTATTATACTTGATATTTGATTTTCAACGTTTAAAGGATAATATATAATATGTCGTGGAGTTATTTGCATGAGAGAACCTGGCGGGACTTCTGGTGAGAAACTGTAAATCGTTTGACCTTTGCTACCTTTTGATGTATAAGAGCCAGAAGCAATAGAGCAATTTACTAATATTGTATTTACTTCTGTTATATTTGCTGGCAGTTCACTGTCATATGTAATAGGCTGTTCAAGTGCAGTGTAAGTTTTTTCAGTAAATCCTAACAGTTGTGCAACACTTCTTTCTCTTGGTTCAAGACTGATTATTATATTTTTCAAAGTTATCCTAGTTCGCAATGTGTTATAAATTGCCGCCAATTCAAAATTATCAGCCACACCGTCAGCTTTTGTGATTAGCTCTTTGATTGTCTTGTTTAGATCAGTAATATTATAAGCTCCTTGCGGAATTTTTATTTTTTTTTGTTGTAGATATTGGAGATGGTGTAATCATAGTAAAATACATTTCATTGTTAACATCATTTTTCACGTTAGGTATAGCATTTCAGCAAGTACAAGAAATTAATCCAATTTCATATTGTTTTGTAGGATCTAGTTGGATAGGTGGAATATAATTTACTGAAAAATTTGCGCTATCTATCGCAGACTCACTAGAGTTTAGTAATAATATTGTTTGCATTCCTTTAATATTATATCATTTTACAAAATTAAATCGCGGTGTAAAGTTTCATATTCGTCAGATGTTAATAATTCACTCGATCTTAGATGATCAAGTATGTCAATGATTTCATTATCAAGTTCAACACTAAAATTTCCAGCTTCCTTTGACGATATTAATAACATTAATCTACCTATCATTTCAGTATTTGAAGTAAATAATTTTACACCGGTTCCTGTTCTTACTCTACTATTTTGTATATGAGATTTATCAAAAGTAAAAAATTTCCTTCTAAAATTCCACCCACTACCATAAGGTTTTGCTCTACTATTTTCTGCTGTTTTTTTAAATGTGAGAGTAATGACACCGTTTCTCATTCTATCATAAAGTGGAAGCATATCATCAATTATTGTAACCGTGTTTATTTCATCTTTAGCAGTAACTCCGTCATTAAATATTACATCTAATCTATCGAGTAATACTTGATATTCTACATCAGTCAACCTGCTTATATTTTCAATATCACTTATATTTTCTTTGTTTAAAAAATCATCATATTCACTTCCTTTTATCTCATCATTTGCTCTTTTTATAAAATGAAGTCTTTGATCTCCAACTTCCATAAACTTTACAGTAAGATCACCGACTCTTTGTTGCTCCTCTCTGATATATTTTATGTCTCCTGATAAATTTTTTATAATATATGTTATTCCTTGCGTTGTTAACTCTGCTAATCTTCGCTCAAGTTCCAGCGGATTGTTTATCAATCGATCTGTTTCAGCTTGTCTAGCCGCAGGATCAGCTATATTTGCTGTAAGTGCCTCAATTAGTTTTCTTTTTTCTTCATCAGATCTAGTAACAAGTTTTGCAGCAGCTGGTTCTTGTTGTTCTCTAACAATTCCAACCAAACCTTTTTCCTGCAGTTGTTTAAGTTCTTCTTCTGACAGTGGTTTAGTTTCAGGTTGTTTACCTAATAGTGCTAAAGTAACTGGCTTGAAAATTGTAGCTGTTGCTTCTGTAGCAGTTACTTGCCCACGTCGTGCTTCTTGTACTTTTTGCTTAAGTGATGCCTGAGATTGAGTAAGTTTTTTTAGATCTTCTATGTGTTGTCTGTATCTTGCTCGTTTGTCCATTATTATAATTATAAATTTTATAAAATTGAAACGCTTTACTGTACGTAAGTGTCAATACAACAGCGAAACATTTTAGTTGGATCATTGGTAAGTTTATCAAACAAGAAAAAGTTAAATTTATCTTTTGTAGCATTACGGTAAAGTTCAATAAACTTATCTTTTGTCACGCCACCGCATTGCTCGCTTGCAATATTTCTAAATGTCAACATTATCCAGTCCTGGAAATAATATAAAACAACCCGTATTTCGCCGAATAAATCTGTCAACATTATAGAATCCTTGAGCGAGATAAACAGAATTACACTGTTTGTTACGTGACAGTGAGAAATATGATCTTAGTTTATTCATCTCCATGTTATTTAGAGGAATAACGTCAAAAACTACTATCTTATGTTCATCTGCATCAAGTTGATTAACTGGGATAAGATCTTCTGGCTGCCGAATGATAAAAAAATCTTCACCAGCTTTAAGATCATCACGAAGCTTGTTATTATATTCGCTTAATAACTCATACTTATCTTGCTGTGGATTGATTGTGTAAATATAAACTCTGTCGTAGTTAAAATTATCACCAAGAAGCAAGTTCATAAGCAAATTTGTTTTCCCCGATCGAGTTCGCCCTACAATAAGATAATGACAATCAGGAAGTTCATTGTTATGTTTATGCTTCACTAGTCTCTCTGTATCAAAGTTTAATATCAACGATTTTGCCATTTTGTATAATATTAACCTATTGTTGATAATTTTATCTAGGATAGTAAATAATGAACTACTATACAAAATTTGGAACACTTTTAGGAGATTTATCGACAGGTGACTTATCCAAATATGCAACTCTTGATCAGCTCAGAAATGAAATCAATAATTTACTAAATCTTACCAGTGTAGAACCAGATGAATTCATTTTCCAGGACAAAGAAGGACGACTAAAAACGAGTGATGTAAAACTGCCAGATTTAGTTGTACGAAATCCAAGTGGGAATATTGTTATGAAACAAAACAAGATTACAGATTTTGGAAACCCAACTGAGGATGAGGATGCTGTCACTAAAAAATACATCAATGATTGGGACGCTTCAATTAATAATGAAATCACAGCGCTCAAAACTGAATGCAGTCACGTGAATACATTTTTAAGTTTTCGCAGAAACATAAACAAAATTAGAGATGAATTTTTTGGAAATCCATCAAATGTTAGCATTACACTCGCTAATATTATCACAAACCTCAATGATATTAACACAAAACTCAATGATATTATTAGTTGAATTCCAAATATTGTTGAGAAAACGAATATGATTAAAATTCCTCACAAACAGATTAAGAATATTATATATACTGTTGCAACTGGGTCTGGTACATGGACGAAGGAAAATAATTCTTTTAAATACACTGCAGAAGTTACTGGTGTGTATAGATTGTCAGTGTTTAGCAGTGTAAAGTTTAAAATAATATTTACCACAATTGCATGGCGTTATTTAGATAATGACTTATTTGGAATATTATATGTAATATTAAACAAAAATTCTGAGGAGAAATTTACACTTGAACCAACTGATAAAAATTGTATAGGTCCTTATCGGTGGTGTTTGGAATTTGTAGCTGATTTATCATAACTATGTAAACAAATATTATAATGAAAAGAAGTATAGTTGATTTTAATCACATTTCAAAAGATATTCCAGAACAGGATGTGGACGCACAAATACAATACTACAAATATTATCTCAAAAAACTTTGGTGTGTAAAACAATTTACAAATACTACAACAAGATCCTTCGAGTAATATCATATCTACCCTTGTTAATGACCAGTTCTGGTATAATTTCAAGTGGGGTATCATTAAATCCATTTTTGTTAATTATATCTGGTATTGGTGTTTCACTTACAGCGGCGTGTAAAAAAGTAGAACCAAAACTTGATAAAAAAGCACGGGTGTTTAACATCAATTAAAACTTACAAGAAACTACTTGATCAGATCCGGTCTTACCTACGAAGAGTTAAACATAATATGGATTATTTATTACGTGAATTTCGTATTATTGACAATATGTTAACAGACATTCTACCAATGAGGGTTAGCAAGTATGAAAAAAATATTTAAAAAAGTATGAGTAACGTAAAAATTTATCTAAACTTAAGATATAATATAACTAAAATAATATCACTTACCTTCATCATTTTCATTCTAATGCTAGTTTAATTTCCACCTTTTTAACTGAAACGTTCTAATAGGTGGTGGGCCAAAACCCTCATTTTCCTGTTTTGGAAACCCTCATTTAATTTATACTTGTTTGAAGGGTAAAAAAATAAAGTGGGCTAAAACCCTCATTTCCCTATGAGGGAGTGGGGGGATAATTTAGAACTATAATTTATACTTGTTTGGAGGGTAAAAAAGTGAGTTAAAACCCTCATTTAATTTATACTTGTTTGGAGGGTAAAAAAATAAGGTGGGCTAAAACCCTCATTTCCCTATGGGATAATTTAGGACTATAATTTATACTTTTTTGGAGGGTAAAAAAATAAAGTGGGCTAAAACCCTCATTTCCCTATACTACTGTGATCAAATGGGCCACTACATTACGGATGCCAACTGCAGAACCCCGATATTTAGACCGTCCAAATCAAGGGATCACTTTATTTCTGTTTCGCTGTTAGTCGTAATAACGAAGTGACATTGTATATAATACTGTTAAGAGACACACTTATAAATTATATCGGAGCTAGATATATACTTAACATTTGTGCGATACTTGAACCATTCATCGACGGGTCGTACAATGGTTGGCTCTATATATATATATATATATATATATATATATATATATATATATGTGTGTGTGTGTGTGCGTACAATGTTTTACATTTGGGTGAAAGTAAATGGGCGACATAAATGGTATGTCTTTTATTTATTTTATTTTTTCACTTTTTCGCTTGTTTTCATATTCCTTGTTGGGTTACATACATTATTTACTATATTTGCGCAATCATCCCTAGTATGTACACATGTTCAGTATACCGTAATTTTGATTATCCTGCCGTGTACACTTTGCTGCCTAACTTTACGTTCATTAAGTCAATTCCTTCATATTCTTCATAATTTCTTCTCTCCACTTCTACGCACATTAGAGCAATTATATTTAAAATATTCTCATTTGTCCATTCTACTAGAGGTGACGATTACTTTAGATATTGTTATTTGTTGCAAAACCTTTTGCATCTTCCATCCTTTGTGCAGGGAGAAAGGCTGCTCAGCCACTGAAATCACGTGCGTATATTACCCAATCATATCACATTTTTCACAGTCATCCAGTCAGGATATACTTTAGAAACTCGAAGTGTGTGATAAAATGTTTACGACGGGTAGTTTTGTTTTAAAGATGCACATGCTGCTACATATTGCTGATAATTCTGTCAATCTGAAGTTTCCAATAAGTTCTTCATCAACATCTGTAATCAACAGTTGACATTTGAACGACTCACATGAAAATACATACTGGATATCAACCATAAACATATAAAGTTTGTGATAAATTCTCTTGCGACAGTAATATCTTAAGGACGCAAGGTGGGTTGCGTACTGGAGATAAACCAATTAAATATGAAATTTATCATAAAATGTTCACGAAATGTAGTGATTTGTAGACTCCCCTTTGAACACAAGATGGAGATAAAGCATTTAATGTAATGGACGTGATTAAAAGTGTGTGCACAATAGTTTTTTTTTTTTAAAAAGCACATAACACATGCTGGAGAGACACCATACAACTGTAAATGTTTTGCAACAAATACTTATTGTATGAAAATGCAAATCGATGTCCAAATTTCTTTTGACAACTGTGTGAGCAGTTGTGGCTAGTATTTGTTTTAATAAATTCCAGTCTTTGGTTGTTTGGGACAATTTTTCCCTAATAGTTTTTCATTGGTATCTAATAAATATGTTATTATTGATGTCGTTATAATAGTTCTTTCTAATTTTATTATTTGCATTATAGAAGATGATCTTTTGCATTGTTGGGTATAGTCAACTGAATTTGCAAACATGTCTGTTCTAATGAAATGGTTTACATTGTATCCTGTAAACTTGAAAATGGACAGTCGAATTGTTTAACTGAAGAGCCAGGGTCATCAAAAATATACCTGAATAAAAAAAAATACCAGTACAAAATAGATCAGTAGTGAGCAGTACTTAATATTTTATATTTTGTGACATATATTTTAATTACAATTAACATCAGTGTTGTGTGGCATGTAGGTTTCTAATTTATTCAAAGTGTGTATATGCATACAGCAAGATTGTCTACAGGTACCAAAGTTAATTTGTTCAACTGTTGAAAGTTCATTAACAGATAAATGGAAACGGGTAAATTACAGCACATCCATACAGGTGGTCATTTTCAGATTTAGTGAAATAAACATGTGGTTAATATGCTAAGGCATCAGTCCTTACACGGAAGTTTTGGCCGCTCTATGTAAATACCAATTACGGAAAATAGTGACAAGATTTATAAAAGTGGACAACATTATTTACGTCATTTTGTAGCAGCATCTAAAGTGTTCGTTATATTCTTTTGATATAGCTGCATGAAATAAAACGTACAATTAGTTAATTAAAACATGTATTTTCAGAACTTGTCTTTGATATTTTTTAAACGTTCACATTTGAGAACTTATAAATATATAAAGTTTAGTTTTTTTGCCATTGTAGTTAACTTAAAGAAATTATATCCAGGTTTTTTTTCTGGTATTGTGAAATAAATGCCCGTATACGAATTAATTGTCTACTGCAACATTTAATATTATAAGTCTATTGACAAATTAGTATCATTTATGGATACTTTTTTTGTTTCAAAATGTACTGTTATTTATGTACCAATTGAATATAAATTCTTTTCTGCCAATACAAGTTATCAATAATTATGTCTGACATTCAAATTTATGTATCATTGTATATATTTCTCAGGCACTACAACAGTGAATCATTACAATATATGAATACAAAAAGGTTTTATATGACCTCTCTTGGTATGGTCAAACAATACTCGTTCTAATATAGATCTCTGCTGCATGATCAAGAAAAGAACAATATTAGGGCATGGCCTGCTGGATACTGATTTTATTTACGTTGTATCAATATTGATAAATCCAAAGTAGTCTACATACGGATGTAATGATGGTGTTCTGAAAATATTAATTACTTGAAATGTCTTCATCTTATAGATAATAAAATCGATCTAGTGTTACGTGTTATGCAACTGGCCTATGCAATGCATACTGTTTGAATATTAATGAAATAACCAATCATATTCCAGGCTACTAGAGTATGAACAAATAATTTTGAATAGTGTATTATGTTGATCTCCTGTGGCATACAAAAAGCATTTCATTATTTATTTAATAAAAATGTGAAACCTGTAATTCAAAGCTTGTTATTATATGTTTTGTCTTCTATTTTCAACTGTAAGTCAACGGATTGTTACTTCCTTTATATATTATGCAGTTTAGTATATAAAACAATGTTTTATAAGCACTGCCCGTAATTGTTATATCACCTGCATTACTCATTACACGAGATAACTCCAAAAGAGTAGTGTATATTTCTGAAAGAAGTAAAAAGTAATATGTAAGATATCCATAATGAGCTGAGCGTGAAAATGGTATCAATAGCGGCTCAGATGCTACCCTAATTATATCCATGAACTCAAATTAAGTTGCAACATATAGTTATCTAAACATAAACTAGGTTCTAATGGTTATTACGGCTATGATTTATAATGGAGATAAACACTATTTAATTGATTATTAGTCACAACATGTTCTATATATACTAAAGTCCCATCCTCATGCCAAATGATTCAATTTCCCTGTTTTCTTACCCGTTTTGAAGTTATAAGTACGACACAATTAATGCGGATATTTCGTGCAGAAATATTAGGAATATTAACTTACACATACATAAAAATGTGTTTTATTGATGGGCCAGTGTCACTATTTTTGAAATGTTCATATTTGAGAAATGTATAGTTTTGCATTGTAGGAAACATAACAAAATATTTTTTCCAGGGTTATTGTTTGCATTGAGAAATAAATACTTTGTGCGATTCATTGTCACTTGCAACGTGCATTTAGACAAGTCTCCTCTGGTCGTTTTCCAATGGTTTAGAAACGATATTTGGATCTTAAAATGTCACAAATGTTAAAGGTAACTGCAAACATTGTTGGGATATCCTTGTAATTCAAGATTTATAGGCATATTGACAATATTGATGTATAATCTCTATTGGAATTGGTAATTTTTAATAATGACCTGAGATTTGTGTACTATATGAATTGTAAAGCTTTTCAGTCAAAATAGGTAACAACGAATTACGTCTGAAATTCCAGTCTGAGTATAGTTAGGTCCATTTGTCAGTTACCACTTCACTGAATTGCGATGAACATAGTCATATACTATACGAACTTTCTTCTATATGATCTACGTTGGTATGCTCAAGCTATAAATTCCAGTTGCATCTTCAAATAATAAACGTTCGGGCTGGCTTGCCTGGATACAAATAGTAGTAATTTTTGTCAACTTTGATAGATCCAATATAGTCTACAGAAACATGTAAAAGCTGGCATTGCGAGAGCATTACTACGGTCATGAAAACCCTTTATGTGTTAGATAAAAAAGTACGTTTAGGCGTTATGCATTTTGGTAAAGGCAATGCTCCTGGCTTGATATTGACTGAAATAACTTATCATATCCCAGTCCACCGGAGTAAGAAAAATACTTCTGGATATTGTATTATTTTCATGTCGCTATAAATGAATATATTATAAATGACAAACGCAATCTTAGTCTTTTTAAATGTAGTATCCGTTATATGTCCAGCATTATAGTACTAACAATTCACGAAGAACTTTATTAAAGATGGGAATTTTAGCAGTTATTGCAATACAGTTAAGACAATATTGATATTCCATTTTGAAAAGTATGTATACGTTAAAGCATTGTTACTTCCTTCGTATATTAGTCAGTTAAGTATATAATCACTTGTTGCAATTAATATCCATATTTATATGTTCGCCCGCCCTACTCATCACACCAAAGATGATTCCAACAAATTGTTGTATTTGTCCAAAAAAGTAATACAAGTAGTACGTCATTTAAAATGTAATGAAAAAATAGAGTTTTCTTAGATGAAAACGCAGGAGTAAAATCATGCTTTCGATGTGGTGTTGGAGTCAGATGAAAATCTAAATTATAAGTGCAATGTGGCGGTTAAAATGTAGTGAGATGAAACGATATTATAATGAGAATATATCGGTATCAGTTTGATAAATATCCCATAATTAAGAATTACGAGGAACCTCGTATTGGTATTATCAAATATTGTCAAAACTAGCAGGACATAATAATCTTATTATATGCAGAATTTGTTTCCGTTAATTTTGCATTGTCAAAGCTGTTCAGTATTTCCCGATATCACACAGCTTCATACTGCACTCACTGGCACTATACACAGCCGACAGTATATTACCAATTAATTTGTAAAGAAGTATGTACAATATTCTGGTTCTATAATTTGGTTGATTAGACTTGTTGTGAAATAGATTCGCTAAAGAAAACGTTTAATCAACTGCAACATATTAACAATCGCTGATAACAAAATTGGAAAAAATATACTTACAAGTTTACGTCCTGAATTTCCTCAAAATTTACTTTTGACGTTCTGCAAATCCGAATTACAAGACACAAATAACTGTGTGTTAAGATTAATTACACATTTATAAATATTACTGTAAATTGGAGTATATTAAAAGTTCAGTTACATCCTACTTACTGCACTCAAAATGTTATAAAATTTATATTTACCACATCATTTTGTCAATAATGGAAGGTTTCATAATTTTTCCACATTATCATCTGAATAATTTAATGACAAAAAGATAGATGCAGGCATTCTGATGTCATCACATTTAATTCCGATTAAATTATTAGACGCTCAAGAAATTCCATGAAATTTACTTTATTTTGATAAATCTAGACCATAATCACAAAATTTAGTCGAATTGTCAAAAATTCCAAAACTTTCTTAAGGAAATGATGGTCGAGATATCTAAATTGCAGACTTCAAACATCAAAGAATTAAAAAAAACAAACAAAAGCACATACAAATAAAGAAAACGAGATATTTAACATTTATTGTCCGTCTTCCTTGATATGATAAGATCATATATGTAAAAATATTAAATTATACAATAAGAAAAGTAATATTTTACAAATAAAATATTAAAATTGATTCTTGTATCCGCTTTAAAATTATCACAGAAGAACAAATAAATTCATAATGAGATATATGAAATAACGAAGAACTGCTAACGACAAGAATATTAAGGTTACAAAGAAGAGAAGAAATGTTTCAGCGTCTTTTTTTCACTAGGATCTTTGGCAATGGATGGCACAGGTATTAGTATCATGACTGACAACTTTCGAAGTATGTTGCTGTACTAAGTTAGAAATTTTCAAACTAGATAACAAACCAATTTTTATTACCTATTTTCTTACATTCATTATAAAGTGGGTTTTCCTTATAATACTTGAATAACATTCTAGTGTATTAGTCATTGTTTTGTTCTAGTTAATTTTATTTTGAACTAGATAATTATAATGATTTGTCTAATAATAATTTGCACATAGCCATCTCCAGTATGTGTACATTCACATGTCGAATTTGATGGCACGTCTGTTAGAGCGAGGCTACAAAATCTGCTTGAATAAATTCCATTTCAATCATTCTCATAGCCCGGCAACTGGTAAAGATGTGATATTACATGTAATATTTTGCAAATAATCTTAAGTTCTGTCGAAGATGTGTTGATATCTATATTTAGTTACTCTGCAGATGGTAATACAAAAAGAGACATACGTTTTTTTTTGGCGTTGTCGCTTAAAGTAAACAACCATATGAAATTTTGTCAACCATTCTTACTCACTTCTCAATTTACATTTTACTGCCTTGGTCATCACAACTGCTTTTGAGATTAACCATTCCGATTTTAAAGAATCAATAAGTTTGGAGACGCGTACTTCATCCAAGATCCATATTTTAGTAACGTTTATCCTAAGCCACCATATACAACGCTGGAATTCGCATCCTGCTGTCACAGATGCATGACGTTTTCTACATTAGTCAATTTTTTGTGGTGTTAGGATACCAAATAACCAGGACAAATATATTTTTCTTTATAACTCTTGATATTTCTTTTTGTGTTTAAAGTTCGTTTTGTGTTTGTATTGAGTTTGTATTGGGAGTTGGGCTGGTTTCTCTATATGTTTTATTGCACCATGTAATAACAGACACAACGACACGACAAAAAACCACACTATTGATAACTTTCCTATGTTATTCTCAACATATTTATTTGTAAATACGACATTCATCAGTATGTTATCTTTTCGTCGATAATAGATGTCAGTTTTAATTATCCCTTTGGATTGTTTGGACAATCTACAAAAGAACACGACGACTCTGTTATTGTTTTAACATTGTATTGACGTCAAGGAATTGTCCTGTAAATCTTAGAATGTAGTAATGAATGGTTCAGTGGAAATACCAATTAATTCACCTCTTATCATTTAAAAACATGTACAAAATAAACTCATTACAAGTCAATTGGACAACCGCTATACATCCGTTGGCAATTTAACATCAAATCCACCAATATAATTCATCCAGCAATGTTTTAGCATTATATTGACGTCAAGAAATTGTCCTATATATATATATATATATATATATATATATATATATATATATATATATATATATATATATATATATATATATATATATATATATATATATATATATATATATATATATATATATATATATATATTAGTATGTAGTAGTGAATGGTTCAGTGGAAATATCAATTTACTTCGGCTCTTATCATTTAAAAACATGTACAACTTAAACTCATTACAAGTCATTTGGACACCCGCTATACATCCATTGGCAATTTAACATCAAATCCACCAATATAATTCATCCAGCAATGTTTTAGCATTATATTGACGTCAAGGAATTGTCCTATATATATATATATATATATATATATATATATATATATATATATATATATATATATATATATATATATATATATATATATATATATATATATATATATATATATATATATATATATATATATATATATATATATTTATATATATATATATATATATATATATATATATATATATATATATATATATATATAGATGCAATAAACTGACGACGAACAGTACGAAACTAGTAACTAACTAGCATAAGCGCTTTCGACTCTTAATGAGTCTTTTTCAAAGGCAAATACAAAACATAGTTACGACAAACAAATAAACACAAAAACGTTGCGTTTGTAAACCTCTACATTTCTATCTTCACATGTGCTAAAACTATAAATACAACCAGCTTGTATAGACTAGTTGCGGAAACTGAAAACGTTGTATAATTCCCTAAAAGTCTACAAGCCAAAGCGACATCTATTTTTATTTTTATTTTTATTTAAATAAAAATTATTTTTTTAAATAAACATTATTTTTGTTTAAATAAAAATAAAAATAAAAATAAAAATAGATGTCGCTTTGGCTTGTAGACTTTTAGGGAATTATACAACGTTTTCAGTTTCCGCAACTAGTCTATACAAGCTGGTTGTATTTATAGTTTTAGCACATGTGAAGATAGAAATGTAGAGGTTTACAAACGCAACGTTTTTGTGTTTATTTGTTTGTCGTAACTATGTTTTGTATTTGCCTTTGAAAAAGACTCATTAAGAGTCGAAAGCGCTTAGGCTAGTTAGTTACTAGTTTCGTACTGTTCGTCGTCAGTTTATTGCATCTATTTTAATTAATCCCTGACAAACGTGATCTCTTGGTGGATCCAGTACGCTTGAGAGGGTTGTTATTCGCCATATGTTTTGTATTCTTTATATATATATATATATATATATATATATATATATATATATATATATATATATATATATATATATATATATATATATATATATATATATATATATGTATATATATATATATATATATATATATATATATATATATATATATATATATATATATATATATATATATTAGTATGTAGTAGTGAATGGTTCAGTGGAAATATCAATTTAGTTTGTCTCTTATCATTTAAAAACATGTACAACTTAAACTCATTACAAGTCATTTGGACACCTGCTATACATCCGTTAGCAATTTAACATCAAATCCACCAATATAATTCATCGCAATATCAACCAAACATTCCTCAAGAAATTTCAGACGATAATAAAGGTAATATTTTATGAGTGTTTGACTTTTTAATCTTAGCCTACTGACCAGATGATGTTCTTTTTATCATTTTGGAGACTATTTTAAGCGCAATTTAAAGGTGAAATCCGGAAGAAAAAGGAAAATGATATTTTAATATCTGAAAGTTTGATAGAAGATTTATTAATACAAAATATTATATGCAAATAAATACACTAATGTTCATGAAAGAAGACAATAAATAATGATGTAATCCCCTTTTTGTTAATTCAAAGTCTTTATTAGGTAAAGGAGATGAGATCGCCTAAGGTCAATATAGTACTTGAATGGTGCATCGTATTCAATATGTTGTAATTTTCTCTGGTAGTTATGTTATGCTCTGTTTGTCAATTTTATGACCTGCTCAATTTTCAATTATTCTTCTATTTTTGAGCAGGCATAAACTATGCATGCCGGTACCAATGGATTGGTATTATAATGTTATTATTATTTTCGACTTTTTCTCAGCTACATGATTTCACTACGAACACCTTATCTGGTTTAATCCACACAATCACCCCACTGCATCCCAGCACTTTACTTTACATATTTTGATTAACATCCAGGGCCTTAGTAGTATATCAGTTAATAAAATAATTTGTGCAACTAATTCCTAGTCTTATACAAATTTATAAATTCGATCTAAAAAGAGCAGGTCTAAAATTTTGATGTAAATGTTTTAATTTTCTTAAGGAACTGTATGTCGGGTGATCTAAGTTATCGAAAACAGACATCAAAGTACAAAAACCAAACAAAAGAACATAGATATAAACAAAATTAGATATAAACAGTTATTTTCCATCTGCTTTGATTTGAGAAGATCATATATGTAAGGAGAATAAAGTCTACAATTCTGAAAAGCAATACTTTACATCTAAAATTAAAATGGCTCTTAAGTCCACTTTATAATGTAACATAGAAGCAATACATTAAGAACGATAATGATTTAATAATGAAGAACTGCTAACGACAAGGATAGCAAAGTTATAATAAAGCGAAAAAAAATTCAAAATATTTTTGTTACTATGTTTTTTGACAAGAGATGACACATAGAATAGTATCATGACTAACATTCTTCAATTTCTGATTGTATACTAAAGTTTGAAATTTTGGACCTAGATAAGAAAACATCGGTATTACCTATTTTCATACAGTCATTATGACTTTTCTTTTCCTTGTAATACTTAAATGACCTTAAAATGTATTGATCTTTGTCTTTTTCTAGATAATTTTATGTTGAACTAGATAGTGATAAGAATTTGTATAATAATATGCACATATTCGTCTCCGGTAGATGTTCATTAACATATCCAATTTGCTGGCACTTTTGTTAGAACAAGGCTACAAAATGTGCTTGCACAAATTCCATTTCCATAATTTTAATCGCCTGTCAACTGGTAAAGATATGATACTACATGCAACATTTTACCAAAAATGTTAAGTTCGATCGAAGATTTGTGAATAAGTATATTTAGTTAATCTGGTGACAGTAATAAAAAACAGACATTATAGGATTTTACTGGCGTTGTTGCTTACATTAACACCCATCTGAAATTTTGTAAACGATTCTTACGTACTTCTCAATTTACATTTTATTGCCTTGGTCATCACTACTCCTTTTGTGATTAATCATTAGGCTATGAAAGCATCAATAATTACGGAGATTCGTCTTTCACCCAAGGTCCGTAGACCTCGGACATAAACAATACACAATAAAACTTAAGCCCATAGAAAACATAATGAAAGACAATTACTTGTCATCTCCTTTGATTAATGAAGATCGTATATAGAACGAGATTAAAGTCCACAATTCAGACACGTAATACATTGCGTATAAGATATTAAAACTGATTTATAAATTCGTTTTAATACGTAACACATAATAGCCAATAATTTATCAAGATAATGATGTAATACTGATGTTTTGATAACGAAAATAATTACAAGGCTATATAGTAGCAAGAAAATGTTTCGAACTGTTCTCGTTACCAGATAATTTGGTAACATATGGCGCAGAGAAACGTAACATGACTGAATAATTTTGGCGTCTTATCCTCTACTAAGCTTACAATGTCGGATCCAGATAACAAACAAATCATTTTTGTCTATTTTCTTACACTGTATGGTGTATTTTTCTTATAATACTGAAAAGCTCTTCAAGTCTATTAATAATTGCTTTGTTCCCGTCAATGATATTTTGAATTATATAATGATCATGATTTGTACAATAATATGCACATAACAATCTATAGTAGGTGTTTCATCGCGGCTCGAAATTGGTGGCACTACTGTTAGCCTGAGGCTAAAACATTTATATGAATTCCATTTCCATAAATTTTATCGAGCATCACCTGGTAAATTTACGATATAGTATGCAGTTTTTTATAATAATGCCAAGTTTTATCAAAGCTGTGTTGACATGGACATTTAGTTACACTCCTGATGGTAATACAGAACGAGAAGTTATACGTATTTGCTGGCGTTGTTGCTTAAAGTAAATATGCATTTAAAAAATATGTAAACCATTTGTACGCACTTCTATGGTCACACCCTTAGTGTCATTGTCATCACAACTGCTTTTGTAATTGATCATTCCATTTTTAAACGATCAATATATCGGGAAATGCGTACCTCATTATATGGTCTATAATTATTAAAAAGCTTGACCGACGCCACCATTGCCAAGCCTGGAACTCACAGATGAATGACAGTTTCTAGGATAATCAATTTTATGTGGTGTTACGATACAAAATGCCCATGATAAATATGTTTTCCTTTATTACTCTTAATATTTGTTCTTCGACGATAGATCAATTTGGTCTTTTATTTGATTTTGTATTGATTTCCGGATCGGTTTTAATATGTTTCATTACTCCATATAATGGAAGACACAAAGGCACGACAGAAATCCACATAATTTAGAACGTTCTTATGTTATTCTCAGATTATTCATGTTGACCAAGGACATCTATCAATATTTGTTGTTTTCGTGTCTCTTTATATAGCATCATGATGAAAAATGTACACACATATAAATAATGATAAGCATAATTTGTTTGCAATAAGGAGTTAAAATGCTTTAACCAACACAAGCTACGTAATCACCTTAACTGCAGGCACCTATCGCGTTTCAGTTGCATAATGAATTTACCCATGATAATGGTGACTATTATGTCAGTTCAATTATGACTTCAACAACTGAGTCAATATCAGCTTAATCTGTTGTCAAAATATATTTTGTCAGCTGACTAGTAAATGTAAAACACTGTTATGAAATTATCTGCGATTATCTGTATGTCTATCTTTTTGAAACTTCGCAAATTCTTACGTTGTTCATTTACTTTCGAATTATTTCGCATAATTTCCCTGCAAAATGTACACTCCATAAATGTATTGGTATTCTGCACTCATGACAAACATATAACGTATAAAGGAGACAGATTGGTGAGGTTTTGGCTCACAATTATACTAGCATAACTCATTGCGGGTAATGGACATAAATATCTATGTATAAAGGTGACGTATTTGTCCTTCGTTTTTAGATCTATATCAAAAAAAAAATATAGTCATTGTCATTTGCATCATAAACGCTACTACAGTATATTCTACCTTTTAACTTATACATTTTAAGATAGAAGGTTGCATGACAAATGTATTTTCAAAATGTTACAATTCTATGTAACGTCTAGCTTTCATGATTTTAAATTGGTATCACTTGGAAAAGAATCTTATTTGCCGTCTTATTTTGCTTTAAATACATATCTAATTTTGAAGGAATCCTTTGTCACCAAATGACTTTTTTCTTCTCTTAAACAAAACTAACGCATGCACACTCAAACACATCCAGTTTGTAAAATTTCAATAGGAGTACAATAATATTACCTGTAGAATTGAATAAATTGCTGAGATACGGTAAAATAGCTTGTAACATTTTTATAGATGTAATTTATCTGAACCAGTAAGACTGTATGTGCCATTAGAGAACATACAAATAATGCGCATTATTTTTGAAGCACCAATCTGCTTCCAAAGAAGGTACAAAATTATATAAATATGACACTTAAATTTGCATATTTTACTTACCTTGACCCGATACTGATTTGAATCTTATTAAGATACACTACCAAAAGTGAATTAGTTTTTTTTGCCGGTCTGTTTATTGGTGGTCTAGACTTCAGTGGACTTGTGGTTTTCCAGATCATAGTGGCACAATTAAAACTTGTAACGCTAACATTGAAAATAGTGTTATATATATATATATATATATATATATATATATATATATATATATATATATATATATATATATATATATATAAATATATATATATATATATATATATATATATATATATATATATATATATATATATATATATATATATATATATATATATATATATATATATATATATATATATATATATATATATATATATATATGCATAAACATAGTATCATATTAGTTTGTAATAATTTATTGGTGTATTAAATAAATAAGAGCTAGTCATTGATGATTGTGGTAATGTGATTCTGCCAATGTCGTCTAGTCATTTCTCAACATTGATAGATTTTGGGACACTGAAAATGATATCATTTGTAAAAGCACATAAAACTATGAGACACAAAATATTATTATATTTTCATGTCCCAAGACTTAGAGTCATTCCGGTAATATGGCTTGAGGAAATGTTAACATTTGTTGTGGCACTGCTAAATACAATTCACATTGGGGTACACAATCATAGACTGCAATATAGGCAACGGTTCGAGTTACCAAGGTACCTCCAACAATTTAAATATCTTTTTAGGCTATAATTCCAGAGAATCAGTTTATGTGTGCGCGTGTGTATGTGTGTGTGTGTATTTGGGAAACTAGGATGTCTAGTGATTGAATCTTCGTTTTACAATCACATCAATAATAACGGTTAATGATGCGCTCTATCATTAATCTTATTAACAAGTTTTGTTTCAAAATGTCAAAAATGTCCAACATGATCCAAGTAGTTTCAACGATCATCACGCATATGCTAAAGTATTTGCATATTAGGTCACTGCTTTAAGTTTTGTTGGTTAATCTGCTCCTGTAGTGATTTATAGTAATAATTTAACTAGTCAGGTGTTGGAGGAACAGGAAGGTAGACTAACTGTTGATAAGCCACCAAAACAAGGTTCCATTTTTATGAGACAATCATCTATATCGAAACTCATAATTTGTCTTGTTCGGTTAGTACCATATTAATTTTATGATATAATTGAAGTGATCGTGAATCTTTTTATTATCTTGATGATATCTAGACATGAATTTTCCCTGTTTTATAGAGAAATTCTGCTGTTCTCTTGACTTGAATTAGATGTTTATATCATCTCCGATCCGTTTTTAAATAAATAGCGGTCTGTTCTGTCCCAGTCTGCAACGACCATTGCAAAGTATTTGTTCCATATACCAGCTTACACATGACTTTCGTAAAGAATATTCTGATTAGTCAAAGTTTAAATTCATCCATTTATTTTTCGTGTGTTGGAAATTCAAAGCATGCTGGCAAACATAGCGTCACGAGTTATTGACACAGACTATGACACGAAACGTTTAGATAAAGGTTTCAAGAAAATAACATGGAAATGGGGATGGCTGGAGCGAAAAGTTTACTCAAATTAGTTGGTAAGTTTATATGAAAACTGAACATTAGTGAACTGGTATATACTGTCCTCTGCAAGAAAGATCTGAATTACAGTAACCGCAGTTGGAAGAGTTTGGAAAATGACCTACACAGATGTTGCAAGCCTGAAAATTAAAGTAGAGAATATATATGGAAAAAAGTGCAGTTAATTACTAAAACAAGACTGATTTGTCTCATGAGAGAACAGAAGTCTCCTTCTGTCATAATATGCGCTACGTTATGTGTCCAGTACAAGGGCTAGCTTTAAAGGAAAAGGCTCTCATGGAAAAGAATAAGGAATTAAGCAAAAACATCAGTGATGACAAAAGGATGGTTTAAGAAATTTTTCCCAAAGCCGCACAACAATCTCCTTTGGCATATGAATATGTTCTATCAAATGGAAACAAAAGAAGAATGAATGGATTGGATTATTTGTACATAGTTGATGTACGTAATTTTGTATGCATGTCTTCTATGAACAGAGAGAAGTATAATACTTTTGAAGCAAAAATTGACAAATTAACGTGATTTAATTATGATCAAAACCTCTTTGGTTGAGAGCCTCCAAACCCCGTTAAAAAATCCATCACCTTTTTCTGGAAAACGAGGATCATGTCTGAATTATCTGAAAACGCGCTTGACCTGTAGGGTCCATATCGAAAACGACTCATGTCACTTGATTTTACTTTGAATGGATTTGAGTGCCTTTTAACTTTTCATGTTTTTAACCTGATTAATTGGATTCAAAAGACATAAATGACATGATAATATAAAGGTCGTCAAACTTTTTATTCAAAACAACATTACAACCAATACTTAGTTATAAAAAACACTATCAGAACTTAATTATGTTTTCTGAGAATCGCTTGCAGACATAGATCAAATAAATACCGACACCATACATTTCACTTAATAATATATTTTTAAATAGAATATCGAATTTATTTATATAGTGTCTACACCAGGCGTAAGTGATACTTTCGGTGATTGCAATTTCTTTGAATAGCTTAAGTTATTGTGTAACATGAATGTTGTTTGGAAAGAAATTGTAAGCAGTTAATTCCCTTGTTGTGAATAGCTGACAAGTTCAAAATATTTTTAAAATATCCCGTTCCTAACTACCATTTTCGATAATAAAATGATCGATATATAGACGTCTTAGTGTGCAACTACAATTGCAATTTTCTTGAGGTTCATGAAATAGGGGAAACCTTGTTGTAACTATTATTTAATACAAAATGGGCTCCACAACCTGACTCCGATTCGTAAGTGGGTTTCAGAGTTATCAGGCCATAGTTATCACGGGAGTGGTGTATTTTTATTGATAGCAATTGTGGTGTTCTTAAAACTATATTATAAGCTCTGAAGTTGTAAGGCTTGTCGTATCACTTCCATATGGCTAATAAAATACATTTTTTATCATATTCATCACTTCCATCATTGCCCTAATTGACTTTACAAAAGCACGAAAACAGTTCTTTGTAATGATATAAACCACATGCATTATTATTAACAATAAATCATGAGTTTGACCCATTTTATCGCAATGGTAAAGTATTAGAAATTCTTTATATGAGTATGAAAACATAAAACGACATATATATATATATATATATATATATATATATATATATATATATATATATATATATATATATATATATATATATATATATATATATATATATATATATAATCATAAAATGGTCTGCATGATTCATCACCCTTTATTTGTTATATTCACTTTATATATGTAAAGTTATCTGACTTGTATCCTTAGCTTGTAATTACAGCACTTTGCTACCTACATGATCTAAAATCTTATATATTTGAGTTCCCTTTATGTGTAATCATAATTAATGCAATGTTCATTTATAAATAAATACATCTGCTATGTATGTATTTTTTTGTCGAAAAACATAATTATGTTCTTACTGTGTTTTTTATAACTAAATATTGGTTGTGATGTTGTATTGAATTAAAAGCTTGAAGACCTTTATATGGTCGTCTCAGTTATCTCTTTTGAATCCATTTAATTATGTTGAATAGAAGAAAAGTTAAAATGCACAAAAATCCATTGAAATTAAAATCGAGCGACCCGAGTCGTATTCTGGGTGAATTCACTTCAGTTATTCAGACCAACACTGTTATACATGTTATAGTTTATGTATCGCAAACAACCTACTCATTCATACTTGTGATCAAAGTTATCAAGGCAACCAAAAAAATGAATATTTTGCAAACAAAGAGCTAGACTACACAGATATGGACCATTATGTGCAAACGAGATAATTCATCAGTCAAGTTTGCTAATATCATCGTTGGCATCGAATATGTCATGGTGGTAAAATTTAACCATTCGTTCTCGTGATAATACAGTTACAGCATTAGCCCATTCATGTGCGTTACGATCAATGGTTGTTATAGGATTTCCAATTTTTATATTTTGGTTTGTACAAAGTCTCTCCGGTTAATATCTTCACTGTTACTGGAAATTTTAATAAGTTTTATATCTCGACAACGTCGCTGATAGACGCTCCAGTGTCTTTAACTTCAGCCGACATATTTATCTTTTACGCCTTAAATCTGCTAAACCGTTTGCCCGTATCGCGTTTGGGAAGTGTTATATATCTTGCTCTGCTACACAGTTTATTCTTGACGAAGACAAGTATGACAGTTTCATTTTCTTGAGATCCTTTACGTCATGTTTATCATTAAACGGATAGAGCGCGAACACAACAGCAGTTATTGGATAAGATCGCTCATAATACGGCTTGGCTATTTCAGTCAGAATTCCTGGTTTGGAAGTTTACCAAGGATAATATTATTTCCTGATTTCTAGACAGACAAGCGTTTGTCTCGGATGATCCAACTATCAACCTCTGTATTTACAATAAATTTTACTAAAATAATATATTCCGAACATCGAGGTAGTCGATGATTTCTCTTGCTGGTTTGCCATTCATAACATAGATATCATTTCCAATCCTGAATGTGAACCACACATGAAATGCACCATCGTGACGGAACTCCTTTTTGGCTTCACTAATGCGTTTAGTTATATCCGCATTCTTAAAGCTAGATCTTGCATCGAGAAACTAAATTAGTGTAGCATTTCAAGATCAAATCTAGCGTCGGCAGGCTCAATTGTGGATAATTACTGCATATTATAATTAGGACAAATATGTATCTAAATTGAAGTATTAATCATTTATATATGATTCAGCCAAATCACAATTGCCGCTGGCTTAAGATTGAACACAGGTCTCCGTGCAACAAAAATTGCGTAAACGACTTTCGCAGTTATCACATGCAATGCGTTAGAAACGAGAGTCTAGGACCTATACCGTGTATACGGTGTGGTGCTTGTGGGCGAGGAAAGACGCACTTTGTGAGAAATGTGGTTGAAAAAGATATGGGTATTTAAAAAGATATTACAATAAAAATAACTCTGAATCTATTATAAAGCACGAAGAAGATTATCTAGCTAGATCTTCAAAACAACGATTTAAACAAATTGTATATAGTATTTAATGGAGCAAAATTAGCTTTTGCCTCATCCAATCCTAACCAAAAGGAAACAAACATCATGTATCACATATTTGTGATCGAGTGTCTTTTGGGACCGATCAAAGACGGATATTTCGTTGACCGCATCAAAAACACTAAACTTGACAACTCATTTCAAAACATAAGTGTTATTATGCAAAGTGAAAACTGCCAATTTGAAAATACTGTCGGTGTACGATTTGCAAAAGCAATTAGGTCCGTGAGTAAAGAATCTGAAGAAGAAATTATGTTCACATCAATTCATTCAGCTAGTAAATATTTTAAAATTACACCACCCTCATTGAAACGTTCTGCTGATGGTGTTATTAAATCTACTTATTCCTTAAAATTTGGACAGAATATCATGAACAGCTACTTAGATAATTAAGCGCGACAACCAGGACAAACATAAAACTTTTCAGTATTGCGCTTGGTTTAGTAATTAACAAACTTCAGACTACCATAGAAAGATAAATATATATATATATATATATATATATATATATATATATATATATATATATATATATATATATATATATATATATATATATATATATATATATATATATTCTGAAAACTGTAAAACGAAAAAACCATAAACTGTGGTTGTTGTTACTTTTAAAACTACTGTGGTCTAGGTATATATTAACTAATTTTATCTTTAACACTTAAGTGTGGTATAGCTCGATTGGAAACTATGATCAGGGATCTAATCCTGTGAACGATAATGTCTTCGGGGAGGCGATTTTATGCCATGAAATATAATCTATTGGGGCTCCGTCCCATCCTTATGTGCGCACATCGACCAATATTTCAACTCATAGTGGGTTGACGTGTTGTCAATCACCTATTGATTGATCTTTAGGGGTGGGTTTGCAAATGTGAAGATGGCAGTTCATCATCATCATCATCATCATCATCATCATCATCATCATCATCATCATCATCATCATCATCATCATCATCATCATCATCATCATCACCATCATCATCATCATCATCATCATCATCATCATCATCATCATCATCATCATCATCATCATCATCGTCATCATCATATGTTATATTTTCGTGCTGATCTGTGCCATCCAAAATATGTAGTGGGAACTGATACGAGATTTTGTCCTTGTGACCTACTATAAGTGTACCTAGACAAGGTACTTTCCTAAAGAAACAATCGCAAAAACAAAATCTAAATTGGATCGGTCACGAAGACCATCAGTCTTTGAGCTTCTAGAGGTTCGATAACGGATGTCTAGGAACTCTTGGAAGGCATATATGATTAGACACTAAGACCTATACGTGTATAAACAACCCATTGAGTTCCTAGAGTTTTGGTTACTGATGTCCTATGAACTTGTAGGGGTATACATGTACAATCAACAAGAAACTTATTAGGTTAATCTGATCAACTAGGATCGGTTGATCGAGTGTCAGTTCGCGCTACATATTCTGCTAAGTTTTTATTTTATATTGACTCATTATAACAACTGAAAAATCAAAACAGATTGAATAAATCCTAAGTGGAATGGTAAAGTCACTGGCAACAGTTACTGATAATCAGGTAAAATGTTATGTACCTCTCTCAAACGCTATTAACAAAATCAAGTTAGAATTATCTCATGAATACGAACAGAAAACGATCATAAACACTCGTATTAGACAGTTGAGGGAACATTGTGAAAATGTGGAAAATGAAAGTGATAATGAAAGTGATAATGAACGGACATTACTGTTATAATTGCTAAACCAAACCCCTGTGAAAACTAATTCATATTTTACCTAAGTAATATACGCACCAGTCCATATACACGTATACCGGTATAAAAAGATTTAGAAAATGTTAAATTCTACTAGTGCATAGTTTTCATTTTCTAGTCTTCATGGTTTAGAAGTCTCAAGTAGATGATGCAGGAAATTCTAAAACAAATAATCACACAGAAATTGAACTAGAGAAAGCAGACATAGGGAATTTGTATCTCAGTATTCTACCAAAAATACAAATACATGATCCAATTTTAAAAAATTGTATGCTACTAAAAATGGCCGATAGATAAAGTACGTTTGGAACAGATGGACATCTCTGTGTCTTAGGAATAATGTTTTACATAGAAAATGGGAAAGTCTTGATGGAAAAGAAATCACGTTTAAAATTATAACACCAAGAAGATTGAAAACATTTAGTTTGACCCAAATGCATAATAGTGCTAGCAGTGCACATCTTGGTATAACCAAAACCCTTTTTATAATATGGAAAAGATTTTTCTGGTATGCAGTTAGAAGTGGTGTAGATAACCGTTGCAAAATTGTACAATTTTGGTTTAAGAAAAATGCCTTAAATGCAAGCAAAGGCTCCCCTTAAACAATACCGTGTCGCATTACAAATGGAAAGAATAGCTATTGATTGTATGGGACCTTTACCAAAATCAAAATAGGGTAAAAGTATTTAATGCTAATTGCAGATTATTTTACAAAATGGAATAATGTTTTACATAGAAAATGGGAAAGTCATGATGGTAAAAAAATCACATTTTAAACTATAACACCAAAAACGTTTGCGTGATTGATTGATTGATTTAATTTTAACGGCGCACCAGCACTTTTAGGCTATTTAGCGCCATACAGTAGGTCATATTTGTAAAAAGAAAGGTTCAATATCGACCAGCGATATAGTAAAAAATCCATAGTAGTTAAATATAAAATGGTTTCAAAACATCTATTTTGACCCAAATGAATAATAGTGCTAGCAGTACACATCTTGGTAAAACCAAAACCCCTTTTAAAATATGGAAAATATTTTTCTGGTATGCATTTAGAAGTGTTCTAGAGAATTGGTGCAAAAATTGTATAATTTGTGGCTTAAGAAAAAATGCCTTAATGCAAGCAACGGCTCCCCTTAAACAATACCGTGTCGCATTACAAATGGAAAGAATAGCTATTGATTTTATTTTACCTTTACCACAATCAAAATATGGTGAATGTATTTAATGGTAATTGCAGATTATTTTACAAACTGGACTACTTTATTTGGTCAAATGTTTCTACAAAGTAAAGAATCACCCTAAAAATATGAAGTGTTTTTTTCAGCAAGGAAAGCATGTAGTAGTATTGAGGGGAAATAAACAACGTAAGAAAATATGAATGTTCTTTTTACGGTTTGATCCCAGGTTGTTACGTAACAATGTTACAGATTTACCAGTCAGCTGGCAAAACATATTCCAGCAGCAGAAAAAAGCTGATATGGTTTCAGTTATTTAGTGATTACTCAATTGACATGGACACTGTGACCCTGTTTAAATTGATTATTATAGATGAAATGGGATTGATGCTGACGATTAAAGTAATTATTTAGCTAATGTCTGCCCAGTGATCGTCACTAAAAAACATTTAAAACAATCATTATTTGTATACTTTATTCATCATGAAGCCAGAAATTTATCCACGTAGACAACACATGCAGAAAGCTCTCCGTCTTTAACATGAATAATTTGAGTATAATATAGGAAAATTATAACGTAGCATTTGTCTCCATAAGTGTTGATTCTTTTAAAGAGGAATGGTTAATCACAAAAGTAGTTGTGATGACCTAGGTACTAAACAGCTGAGTTGAGAAGCGAGCAATAATGGTTTACACAGTTTTGTAATGGATCTTTAATATATGCATCAACCCCAGTAAAACCTATAATGCCACATTGTTATTACTATCAGCAGTGAAGCTAAATAATCAGATTAAAATATCATCGACAGAACTTAACATTTTTTTGCATCAAATGCAAATGATGTTTCTGGTCTGTGTTTTTGAGTCTGTCTATATAATATGGTGGTTCAGACATTATTCAGTCTTGCAAATATGTACCTAAGAAAAAAAATCTGAAGCAACAGCTATATTTTTGTAATGGTCTAAATAAGCTTTTAGTTTGCTACAGTGGAGTCTCAAAGCCTGATAAACGTGCTTTTTACGTCAGTTCTTACAGATAAAATATTTAGAATTGATATAGTAAGTTATCATTAGCTCTAGCCAAGACTCAGACCTTTACGCCATGAAAACGTCATTCCTATGACAAGCATTTAGTTCAACGTTATGTGCCCAGTGATTTGATTACTAGTAAATAAGAGAACATAGCCATTAAAATAGGAGTTATATATAGAACTTTAGCTGATCTATAGGATTATTAAATGCGTAGGTTCTTCCTTTGTGGATATACATTAATTTACAATGACTTACATACAGTAATTACTTATTGAACTCTTCTATGTTTGAATCATTGAAAATATGTTTCAGTTGTTCCACTCATTAGACGTCCATACATCTATTAAAAGTGTGTAATTGGTAGACCCATGGACCTTATTAAGAAAAGTGTGGCACAAATTATGTAACCTTTAACTCTATCATAACAGTTATCAGTCGGGCTACTACAGGTTTTAGTCTCATCTATAAAGAATGAATATTTGCTAACTAATTTTAGGTTATATAAGCATGTCACATAGACAAGATTGAAGATATTAGTTTCCTCAGATAGTTCTCCAACAAGGCGTAAGACTCGCTTCCAACAGGATACATCATAGGCCTATTGAAATCGGTTGGTAAGGATTATGATTTTCTGTAGCAATAGCTCTAGCTATATATTGTACCATATATAATATTTACCCTGACCATTTATGCACTAGCTTTCTTGCTTAAACATGGTGTTTCCGGCTGTAAAAGTGTCCTTCTCCACAATTATATCACTAATTGTGTCATGCAGTAAGAAAGACGGATCATCTTCCGTCATATTCATTGTGTTGTTAGTCTAGTATTGACCATGAAGAGAATAGGGCAGAATAATCAAACATAGGCTGAAAAATAATTGGTAGATCTAGTTTCGTCCGTGCAAGGACTTTAATAAAGAAACTGTACATATCAGATTTTGAACGAAAATTATTGAAACGTTTATTCGAAAAGTGACAGTACCATTATGGTCTTTTGGAACCATCCAAGAGAATGTTTTACTCAGATGAGAGTTTTTTGCTAATTCTTTAAAGCTCATATGTTGTTATCAACATATACGGTAAACTGGGTTTCATTAAAACCCCGAACATAAAAAAGTAACAGACTTTTAACCATATGTTCTTTAATGTACGCTAGCATACATTCTTAATGTACGCTAGCAGTTACTCAAATCGTTGTGTGAATATATGTATGTATGTATGTATGTATGTATGTATGTATGTATGTATGTATGTATGTATGTATGTATGTATGTATGTATGTATGTATGTATGTATGTATGTATGTATGTATGTATGTATGATGTATGTATGTATGTATGTATGTATGTATGTATGTATGTATGTATGTATGTATGTATGTATGTATGTATGTGTGTATGTGTGTATGTGTGTATGTATGTATGTATGTATGTATGTATGTATGTATGTATGTATGTATGTATGTATGTATGTATGTATGTATGTATGTATGTATGTATGTATGTATGTATGTATGTATGTATGTGTGTGTGTGTGTGTGTGTGTATGTATGTGTGTGTGTGTGTGTGTGTATGTATGTATGTATGTATGTATGTATGTATGTATGTATGTATGTATGTATGTATGTATGTATGTATGTATGTATGTATGTATGTATGTATGTATGTATGTATGTATGTATGTATGTATGTATGTATGTATGTATGTATGTATGTATGTATGTATGTATGTATGTATGTGTGTATGTATGTATGTATGTATGTATGTATGTATGTATGTATGTAGGTATGTAGGTATGTATGTAGGTATGTATGTAGGTATGTATGTAGGTATGTATGTATTGTAACTTCTGTCTTTTATCCTGCATAAGATATAAACAGATGCTTGTTTCACTTTGTTAATTATAAAATAAATATTTTGTCATAACAGCAAAATGATGACGTATACTAGACGTATATTAGATGTATATCTTATTTAATCGATTCAGGATGAAAAATATAATCAAGGGTACATGCCAGATGAAAATTAAATAGTTGAACATTGTTATGGGTATTATTAGCTTAGTGTTCGCTTAGACCATTAGAATGTTTAGACTGAAATTATTCAAGGTCAATCGCAGAGAATGTTCCCTTTATTGGTATCATGTATATACAGCAGGTGTACATATTATATCAATTTCTCGCAATAATAGAAACTCTGATTAAAGTATTCATACACGAGACCTTATTTGATATTTCTTCGGCATTTTGTAATATCTTAAATGGTCACTGAACCAATATTTTTAAAATTAGTTCAAATCAAATTACTTTGAGCGGTATACGAGATTCTTTAATCCTTTTTAAGTTCTCAAAGATACCTTTTCTACAGTGCTTTATATGTAATGGAACCAACGAATTTTGTGAGTCTTTCGACTTGTACAACTTTATCTTTCTGTATATCATTTCAAGCAGATTATAAATTCTGGAAATATTTACGAACGATTCATGAGTAATTCTCTCGTGATCAACTCGACAAACTGTGTGAGTCATTGGAAGGGTACATGTTGAATTATGTCTATATACTATCAATCTTGGGTCCTATATCAAGAAATATTAAAAGTGTTACGACTTCTTAAAATGACATACGGTCTGAGATTTTTCTACTATTGAATCAGTTTTATATTTATTAATTGTTAAGTAGGGTTTCAAATTAGAAAACACCGATTAGGATTCACGTCGTCTCAAGTGTTGATATCTTGAAGTTCACATTTTGCTATTATCATTTATCGGAAATTAGACTAAAACCAATAGTTGATTGTCCCTATTCAACTACTAAACTTGTACAGACATGTATACCATAAACGTTATACGTTAGTAAGATTAGACGGAACACGAGAGGAAGGTCATGAATGCGTTATCTAATATTCAGTGACCCGTTGATAATGGATAGGTCATTTCTCTGTAATCTACACCCATTTCCGAAGCGAGGATATGATGTGCGCGTCTCGCAGACTGTATATAAAAAGAACAATCTTAGAGCAATCGACGATCGCCATTTCAACCATTCAGAGTTCTTGATCTCTTCGACACAGGTAAGAAATATTTATATTTTAAATTTCCGACGATTAACATCTTTTTCTCGCAGATTTAAATAAGGTAATATGATGCTTGATGCTCGCGAGACGTTTTATTTTTCTTCCGGCTTTTCTGGAATATGATTTGAATTATATTATAATATTGCTTGAAACTCACAAAAGATTGTTCATTGGTTATTCCAACATATTCCGAAATGTATGTTTTAATATTGTATTGGTTGTTATAAACTATATTGCCGCTAAATTTTATTTGATAATTACCTGAGGAAAATAAAACAATTTCAACTTTTCCACCATCATTTAGAGATTTATATTTATAAATACTCGAATCCTGCTAAATGCTTGATTTTTTTTTCATAATTTGACATATCATTATTAACATCATATCTCGCATTGTATAATTTCCCAAACTGTATAAAGATGGTATATTTCAGTTAAGGTTAAAATATATTAGAATCATTGCATGTACACTTTGATCCTTAGAATTTATCATCTCATATATGTATGTGTGTACAATTCAATAAAGGATGGGATGCTTTGGTATAAGATGTAAAAGAAGCAACATATAAGCATCCGAGAGACTAAGACAAATGGATTTTTTTGGCTAGATAATCTTTTTGTATTGACCATATCCCTATACAATTTCGAAGAATGGCTCATATATAAATACTTTAAGAAGAGAGTCTTATATTCTATGATATTGGTAGATTCGGTATGCTTCCTGTACATAAGCAGTAACGATCAGGTGGAACGTTTTCTTTCCCGATTCTGCTAGAATCATTTTAGTTGAATATATTCAAATGATCTAACAAAGCTTAAAATTATTCTAGACATAATATTGATAAATTTTAATTTTATTTTATCAAGAAAACATAGTTGAGTACATATACTATCCTAAATTCATGTGCACGAGTTGGTAGTAATACAATATATATTGTTAATAATACAATATATGTTCGTGTCAATAATACATCCCAATTAAGCGAGCACCTAGATCGATTTGGACATTTCATAATAACTTCTCAGTTCCATCTAAATAAAATAGTATGTCAGTTTTCTCCAAAGAGATGAAATTTGTATATAATTTTCATTTAAAATCTATTGAGTGAATATATAACAATTTATATACTCTATATCTTTCAGGGAAATAACATGATGTACAATTTTCCTCTCGGTTTATTGCTGATTATTGGACCATATTGTATACAATCTCAAGATATGATTAACCAGAAAATGGATGTTGTGGACGAAGACCAGTCTTTCTCTCTACGTGGCATTCTTATGCAGAGATCTGAGGAGAAGGACAAATTTACTGCTGGAAGTACCAGGTGTAAAACTGATTGCAGGGCTGAACCTTTCGGTCATTACATATGTGGGACAGACTATGGTTGGGGGTACTGCTGCACTGGGGAATGCTTACAGTATCAGGATACAATGCGGTGTAAAAGTGGAATCCACTTTGTTTCTTGTGGTTATGCGGGCAATCACACTGCTTATGGAACAGCGTGTCTTCCTTCACATCATTGTGGGATTCACGAAGAATATTATATCTTCAAGCCAGACTATTATTGGTGCTATACAGATACCTGGAAAAATTGGGATGGTTGTTGTCGCCCGTATAGCAAATGTACCTACAGGAATTGGTTTTACGGATATCGGTGTAATGTTGCCTATTCATCAACTTCCTATCAATTGGCTAAATGTAGAGCTTAAAATGTGTAACGCAAGGAGAGCTGATTGGTTGACCAGCATATTATCTACACTCACTGAAAAAAGGAAGAGAAGATTTAAATATATAATACAATAAGGAGGGTATCTTCATAGAGAAAGAACATTCTGAGTTTACAAATACAATTACACTGAATTTTGATATGTAATGATCTTTAGGATAAATGCTTCTGTTATTTTGCGGTAGCCTCAACGTATTCATAAAGAATGTTTAAAAGCTTGTCAGTTAAAAGGAGTTTTCATGACTTCATGGTCTTAGCCTTTGGTAAATCCCTTCCCAACATACAGCATATGTCTCAGGCTTTGGCACTACAATGCAGCAAATAAAAGCACCAGCTCTTTAATATTTCTCTAAATCTCTCTAAATAATATCGACATAAACACACAAAATGAATGAGAGAGTCTTGTGAAAAAATATTAAAATGGACTATCACAAGCAGTTTGTTTGAATCTTTAAAAAAAAAATTCTGTACAGAAACCTGGTACAACAGGGCTTTGTCTATGGTATACATATTCATTTGCACTTTTCCATTGTAATTCTAAGCGTATAGACTGCAAATACGTTGAAAGACAAATCGAAGACTGGAACAATGTAACTACGTTAGTCCATAAAAATGGTGAGCTATATTCCTATATTCCTCTCCACTACCATGTAGATTGTATTAAACCCTATATTGCTCAAGCTCTCTGAAGTGTCTGTGTGTGTGTGTGAGTGTGTGATATGCCGAAAACATTACGTGGAAAACATATGTGGTGCTGACATTTTCGATAAGAAATAGAGAGAGAGAGAGCGATATACAGCCTATAATAAAGTTTAATGTTTTTCATAGCAAGAGTATTTGTATTACAAAAATATATCTCACTCCTTAAAGAATCAGAAAACCATCATAATCAAATAGTCTTGTGAAAATTTATTAAAATGAAGCATCACAAGATGTTCGTTTGAATTTTTTTCAAAAAAAATAATTCTATACTTAAAACTGGTACATCATGGCACTGTCTATTTTATAAATATTAATTTACTCTTTTCCATTGTAATTTTAAGTGTATAAACTGCAAATAGGTTGAGGTACAAATCGAGGACTTTGAAGGATAACATTGGAACAATGTTACTACATTAGTCCATAAGGATGGTGAGCTATATGTATTCATGCCCACTACCATGTTGTTTGTATTGCACGAGCTCTGTGATATTTGTCTGTGTGTATGTGTGTTTGTGTGTGGTATGCCCACTGCATTACTTGAAAAACATATGGTGCTGATATTTTCGATAAGAAATAGAGAGAGAGCGATATGCAGCTTATGAATAAGTTTAATGTTTTCATAGCAAGGGTATGGTTAAACGTTGCTGGAACTTGATATATTTGATATATTTTTCAACTGAATTAGAGGGTATAATAATAACAAACACTGAATTTACTACAGAGCGCTTGAGTAGTATAACGGCAATAGTAGCACTAAAATTACATAAAATATCTCTGACTCTAGTGGACAATGAGAAAACGGAACATAAATAATCAAATACCGGTGTTTAGCGTACATTGTCTATAGGGACAAATGATATCTTTGGAAGACTTACTATATACATATCACATATTAAGGAACGTCCACAAATATATTCAGATTATATTCTTGAATTGTGTGAATAACGCATATATTTCATAGAGTTGGTGAGGAAATCAATATTATTTTCATTTTATGCTCAAGGGTATTGTCCTACAATTTGTATAAGACAGGGAAGAAGCAGATAACTTAATAATCCTGCGCGATAGAGTTACCGGTTAACCGTTTCTGTTTATCTCTGTTTTGTTAAGATCTGCACATAAAAGGTCAGTACAAGAGTAATGAATTGCAAACAAAGCATCTCACGGATGTAAAATATATTCACACATTAAATTCTATAAAGAATAAATCTCCCAGAGAAACAGTCTAGTTATCTAGTTAATATCCTATGAAAGTTAACATAATGCTTTGGGCATGCTAATTAAATATCTGATTTATTATAAAGGAATTCCTTTCTTATACCCTAAAATGATATTGGAATTTTTGAGCCGAGCTTAGTAAACTCGCTAATGCAGCAAATGTCGCACGTACTGTTGTTGGAGTGTGGTTAACACGACAAGCATTATGGCAAATATAGTTACGTCCACTTAAAAAAAATACCAAATGCGTATTTTTATATCGGGGTTCCCAATGAAGTTTATTAAGCAGATATTTTATTTTTATCACACAATACCATAAAAATACGTGGACATCAATCACGCAAATACAAAAACGCGTAAACTCTCTTTTGAAGTTGCAAGTAGATATAAAGAAACGGAAACGTTATAAAAACAATAACTGAAATTACCTCTGCGTTTAACCTACTTATCAGAGAAGACAATGGATATGGCCATAAGTTGTATGTGGTTATCCTGTCAAATAATTTCTCAAAGAAATATCTTCGCCGATGAATCCTTAGTAAATTTTTTTGGATTATTACTCTAATACTTTCACAACATGTGACAATTGCAAAGTACGATTATTTGTATGGCATCGTTTTTAACTGGATACTAATTTCCTATTGCTTCAACAGTTACAGTCTTGATTATTTTTTTCTGTGTAGTCTGTAACATCTCTGTTGAGTAGAAAAATGCTCTTAATTCTAGATACTGTGATGTAATCTACATTTGACCACTAGATTGTGGCAGGGACAATCCAGATATTAGCAATAATTAGTACTTGTGACGAGATAATACATATGGCATGAACTCGTTTCCACGATAGGTTATTCATACGAAACGCACTTTCAACAACATCAATATGAACTAACCAGTATCATTTAATAATATATCCTGGTTTTTATTTTATCCTGGAATTTTAATATCGATATTCTGTAGTCGAGTGTTGGTCGATAACGCAGTGGTATAAATATATTTGATATTTATTTATTTGTGTACTAAAGATACTGTTTTAATTAATTCATCAGGAATTATTTTTCTACTACCAATTATTAAATCATTTTTGTGTCCACATATACCATAAATCATCAATAAGTGTTTACGAAATTACTTCACGCGCTATCTCACGCTGTATTATATATGGTAATATTCTGATTAATCGTTTAAATTCTTTCAGAGGTTAATCATGAGCTCTATATGCATGAAGTATTTCTTCATAATACTCCACACATGATTTGAACCACCCATGTGAAGATTGAACGAAGATGGGTTGTTGTTGACTATGATCGCCGCACATTATTACCATAGTATTTTTTTATAATAACCAATTAAGAGATAGTGTTAATGTTTCTAATGACACCGTACAAATCAAATCCCAGATGATGATTTTGGGAATGTATTTCTCACTCCATTGCTCAGGTGTCCACAATTTTTTCTGAGAAATGTCTCCCAATCCACGCATAGACAATATGATAATATCTTTACGAACCTTAAATGATTTCATACAAGCAAATCAAGATAAATCGTATAAAGTTAATTGTCGATTTATAATAGGTCTTGTCATTTCATGAGTCAGATTCCCAAATCTTTTGAAATATTCAGGACTGTTTCCGTATCCAAGAAAACTTGCAAGAAAACACGCTGACTTAACAACCGATATAATATTATGATTATGACATTTGGTATTCCGTAATCAGCCACGTCCATATTTGACACAACGATGCTGCATATATTCATGGAATTTTGATAGTGCTGGTTTCCATTATTGTATTCTTCTGAGCGAAGTGAGCAGCAACTCTCTAGACTTTAAAACAATTATATTCTTTCAACTTTATCATCATCAGAATTATATGCAAATGCAGGATTCTTCATTTCCCAACGAAGAGATTATATACGACACATATCTTCATTAGATGTTACAAATAGATCATTATATATATATATATATATATATATATATATATATATATATATATATATATATATATATATATATATATATATATATATATATATATATATATATATATATATATATATATATATATATATATATATATATATATATATATATATATATATATATATATATATATATATATATATATATATATATACATATATATATATATATATATATATATATATATATATATATATATATATATATATATATATATATATGTATATATATATATATATATATATATATATTTATGTATATATATATATATATATATATATATATATATATATATATATATATTTATATATATATATATATATATATATATATATATATATATATATATATATATATATATATATATATATATATATGTATATATATATATATATATATATATATATATATATATATATATATATATATATATATATATATATATATATATATATATGAACCATGAATTAAACAGATCATTCTTACTTATATAAATAAAAATATCGAAAAAAATCATCGTAAAATTTAAGTATTCTATCTCGAGGAAATGTTGTTAGAGCATTAGTCCATGCATGTGAATTATGATCAATGATTGTTATTGTAGCTCATTTTGAAGCATGTGCAGTCTCTCCTGTTAATGTTTTTGTTGTTATTGAACATTTACATTTTTAGTTAGCGAAAACTTTGAAAGCTGCTCCGGTATTCCTAACTATTCCTGTCCATATGCATGTTTCACGTCGAATAACTTGCACAAACAACATGAGTTATAGAATATGCTTCTTCATAGTAAGGTTTATCAATACCAATAGCTAAACAAGACCTGGATTTTTTATATCCCATCCATCGGTTTGTCCTAATTTTGTTTCTCTGACATATTACATTTTATCAGGATAATTCAAATATCACCACCCGTCCAAACAATAAATGTGATCAGAATTATATATCGCTGATTACCAAGGTAATTTATTTTACGTATTTCTCTTTCATTATTTATTCATGGGATGAAGGTATCTGTTTTCAAATGATGACCAATTATGAGTAGCACCATCATTTCAAAATTCTTTGTTAGCTTTTACGAATACGATCGGTTATATCATCATTCATGAAAGCTTGGTTTTTCATTGAGTATATAGATTTGGATTTTGGTAATAAATCAAGATCAAAACTTGCTATAAAGGGTTCAATTACAGAGAATATCATATATTATCTATATACTAATTAAGATAGGATTGATTTCGTTATATTTGTATGCATGATATAATGACTCCGACGAATGATAAACATAACTGGTCAACGATTGGATTTTCATTTCGCTGCTATAAAATATGTGTACAATACTTATGCGGATAACGCACCAGATGCAGAGTTTCCTTAGATTAAGGCGCTGGAACAAAATCATGCGTTCGAAGCCTTGTTGGAGGCAGATGAAATTTATCAATTATAGCAGCAATGTGGAAGTAAAAATGTAGTAGGATGAAGCGCTATTAAAATGAGAAGTATGGGCCATAAGCATCTCTGTTTAGAACTGTAAATAATAATTTTGCTAGATTTTAGAATAATCATTTTGAAAAATGATATCAAGAATATATCTTGCATAATGTATTTATGAAATATACCATACAAATTACAAGACAACTTCATACACATCTTCATAGTACACTCATGGGCAAGACACGCAGCCGGCAGTATACTACAAATTACTTTGTAAATTAATATGTACAATCATATGACTCAATGGTTTGGTTGAATAAGCTTGTTTCTGTATGAAATACGCTAAAGAAAATGTTTCTGGGACTACAAGATATCATCAGCTTTAATAAATTCCGCGTTAACCTTTTGCTGAAATATTTCAAATTTATTCTAGCTTTAGACGCAAGACTGGGTCCTCAGTATAGTAAGCAAGATATAGGACACAATCTTTCTAATTCAGTTGGTAATACAACTAGAAAACATATACTTATAATTGTACATCTTGAATTACAAGACCCAAGTATTAATTGACAATTCGGGAAAAACTGGTCATTTTGATAATTAGCCAATATAAATTATATCCACAAACACAGAAATAGGTGGCGAAATGATCTTCCATAAAAGAATGAAGATGGTAAGGATTTTGACATTGTCACACCTTCTGTATGGCATGTCGAAGTCGAAATAATTAAATCAGAATTCTCATTTTTATCATGTTGAGTCATGCATCTATTACGTGATTAACGTTTGCGCTGAAGATTTCAAGAGAAATTTAAAGCGAGAATACAAAACAAAGAATAATACATGACATATATATTACTTCTTTTTAAGTTATCAAAAAAATTTCTATTCAGACAAATTGTTTGAAAAAAATTAATTTATTTAAACAAATTATTTTCATATAATAAATCATGAAAATATGAACGTTGTTTTTGTCAACCTTAGCATATTACGCGTTAACGTTTTTATACCATGTCTCAGATTTATTCTAGCTTTTTGCCGCAAGACTGATTCATCAATATATAAATCAAGAATTAAAACATAAACTGTCTTCTTTAGAGGGTAATAAAAGTAAAAAGACATATACTTACAATTTTACATCTTGAATTTCCTCAAAATTTCCTGTCGTACATCTTCAAATTAGAATTAGAACCCTCATGTCATGGGTTCTCAAGTTTGATTATACATTTAGAAATTGTTCTGTAATTTTGATTGTATTGCATGTTTAATTGAGTCCTCCTCACTGCACTTAATATGTAATAAATCTTAGATTTTCCTCAGCATTCTTTTCAATAATTGAAATTTAAAGGCATCATCATTTTCTCAAATAATATTCGGAAACATTCATTCACAGAACATAGACATGCATGCATATATCATCTCACTTAAATACGATTAAATTAGTAGACGCTGTTGAAATCATGTAGATAAATCCAGACAATAATCACAAACTTGCGTCGAATGGACAAAAATACCAAATTGTGCTCATTCAGGATCAAACGGAAATGTTGCTGCAATGCGTATTCATTAACAATAGTACTCCAAATTTCCATTTTAAGTAGGCCAAACGCCGTTGTCTTTATAACCTTATGAATTGGTCTAGGCGGAGATACCTGCACATTAATAATGTTGTATAACGAAGTATCTAAGCTTGTATATTTATTTTGGAATATGGCATACAATCTGTTAAGTTGTTTATGGTAGTAGTACTTTTCTTCTAATATCTAAGCATTGGGATGAATACGGAAATAAGCATACACATAAAAGCTTAATGTATTTGTACTGGAAAACATAAACTCTCAATATCGTTCCCTATAGCCATCTGAAAAAGTATTATATATTTTCAAATACAAATTCAGAATTCTATAAGTACTGGATATTTGAGGTTTAATAATGTTAATAACAACAGATATCTTCATTGTAGATTTATCTACTAGTGTTTTAATGTTAAAATCGAATCAGGATTTGTAATCAATCATGACAATTGACAATATATATATATATATATATATATATATATATATATATATATATATATATATATATATATATATATATATATATATATATATATATATGTCAATATATATATAATCAATCATGACAATTGACAATATATATATATATATATATATGTATATATATATATATATATATATATATATATATATATATATATATATATATATATATATATATATATATATATATATATATACATAATCCTGTGAACGACAATGTCTCTGGGGAGGCGATTTTATGCCAAGACATATAATCTATTGGGGCTCCGCCCATCCTCATGTGCGCACATCGACCACTATTTCAACTCATGGTGGGTTGACGTTTTGTCAATCAGCTATTGGCTGATCATTAGGGGTGGGTGAGCAAATGTGAAGATGGCAGTTGTTGATATCATCATCATCATCATCATCATCATCATCATCATCATCATCATCATCATCATCATCATCATCATCATCATCATCATCATCATCATCATCATCATCATCATCATCATCATCATCATCATTATCATCATCATCATCATATGTTATATGTTCGTGGCGACCTGTGCCATCCAAAATATGTAGCGGGAACTGATACGAGATTGCGACCTTGTGACCTACTATAAGTGTACCCACACAAGGTACGTTCCTAAAGAAACAATCGCAAAAACAAAATCTAAATTGGTTAGGTCACGAAGACCATCAGGCTTTGAGTTTTTAAAGCTTCGATAACGGTTGTCTAGGAAATCTTGGAAGGCCTATATGATTAGACACTAAGACCTACACGTGAATAAACAACCCTTTGAGTTCCTAGAGTTTCGGTTACTGATGTCCTATGAACTTGTAGGGGTATACATGTACACTGAACAAGAAACTTATTAGGTTAATATGATCAACATGGATCGCTTGATCGAGTGTCAGTTCGCGCTACATATTTTGCTAAGTTTTTATAAAAAAATATATATTTTTATTATATAATGAATACTGAATATATAAATGCCATTGTTTATGTTATTACAAAATTATAACATAACGGTATTATTGTTGACAATATTAATGCTGAAAAGTATCTATGTGATTTTGACTCATTATAACAACTGAAAAACCAAAACAGATTTATGCTCTCGTTAGACTACAAATTTATGAATAAATCCAAAGTGGAATGGTAAAGTCACTGGCAACAGTGACTGATAATCAGGTAAAATTGTATGTACCTCTGCCAAACGCTATTAACAAAATCAAGTTAGAATTACCTCATGAATACGAACAGAAAACGATCATAAACACCTTTATTAGACAGCTGAGGGAACATTGTGAAAATGTGGAAAATGAAGTGATAATGAACGGACATTAACTGTTATAATTGCTAAACCAAACCCCTGGGAAAACTAATTCATATTCTACCTAGGTAATATACGCACCAGTCTATATACAGGTATTCCGGTATAAAAAGTTTTAAAAAATGTTAAATTAATCTAGTGCAGAGTTTTCATTTTGAAGTCTTCTTGGTTTAGAAGTCTCAAGTAGATGATGCAGGAACTTATAAAACAAATAATCAGAGAAATTAAATAACTAGAGAAAGCAGACATAGAGAATTTGTATCTCAATATTCTAGCAAAGTTACAAATACAAGATCCAATTTTAAAAAATTGTATGCTGCTAAAAATGGCCGATAGATAAAGTACGTTTGGAACAGATGGAAATCTCTGTGTCCTAGGAATAATGTTTTACATAGAAAATGGGAAAGTCATGATGGAAAAGAAATCACATTTCAGATTATAACACCAAGAAGTTTGAAAACATTTAGTTTGACAAAATGCATAATAGTGCTAGCAGTGCACATCTTGGTATAACCAAAACCCTTTTTAAAATATGGAAAAGATTTTTCTGGTATGCAATTAGAAGTGATGTAGATAATTGGTGCAAAATTGTACAATTTGTGGTTTAAGAAAAATGCCTTAAATGCAAGCAAAGGCTCCCCTTAAACAATACCGTGTCGGATTACAAATGGAAAGAATAGCTATTGATTTTATGGGACCTTTACCAAAATCAAAATAGGGTAATAGTATATAATGCAAATTGCAGATTATTTTACAAAATGGACTGAAGCCATTCCATTACCAAATATTGAAGCAGAGACTGTGGCAAAAGCATTAATTAAAAATTTCATAACCAGATTTGTGGTACCATTACTCATACATACAGATCAGACATCTAATATTGAAAGTATTTTCATTCAGGCAATGTGTCAGATTCTGGGTATAAAAAAATCACGAACGACCACTGCAAGACCCCAATCAGATGGCGTGGTTGAAAGAGCAAATCGTACTACACTGGATATGTTTTTGGCTTTTGTATCGGATCATTAGAGCGATTGCGATGAGTATATACCTTTGGTATTGATGGCCTACAGGTCTTCAATTCATGAACGTATTCGGGGCAAACATAGCTTTAATGACATTTGTAATGGAGATAACTATACTCATACACTTCCTCTTTGTTGCTTTGTTGACCCTTAGAAACAGCCATCTGAAAATCAGAAATATAAATCTCAATTGTGCAAATGAACTAAAATAGAGACTGGATGAAATATATGAGCTCTCCATAATAAAATTGCAACCTTCTGGTGAAAATATGAAAAAGAATTATGATCTTAGAGTCAATCGTCATAATTATTGTAGGTGATAAAGTATGGTAATTTGACCCCAAAACGATAAGAATCTTGAATTAAAAATTACAAAGACCCTGGAATGGTACATTTGAAATAACTTCCAAACTTAAATATGTGTTATACAGAATGCAAAAAAGTCCAAGACGAAAGTCAAAAGTTGTACATCATGACAAACTAAAATCATTTCATGGATAAGTTACTTCTCCTTGTTATCCAATAATAAGAAAGTATTTTCAGACGTAAAAGATTACAGATTTTACACACACAGTTAATTTTGCTTCTATTAGTTTTACAAAGTTATTTATTTGGATGCCGAGTTAAATCTACTGAAACAGAATTGTTTGCAACTGAATAAATGTAAATATAACAGTTGTTCGATTGTATCATAAAAAAATAATAAAAAATATATAAGTCTTGAAAACATGCATACGTTTTATTAAATATATATGTATATGTATTTATATTATCAAATACTTAGTCAGGATTGTCCATGTTTTATTAATTGCAGTGTGGTGACTGGACTTGATGGTTTTGTGAGGATATATTTTTTCAATTAAAACAAATGTGCAAATCACCATATTAAACAAAATCCTGGAAGGAGCTATAAGTGTAAACTTTGCAGAAAATTATTTATAAGAAATGATAATCTGCACTCATGTAAAGCACAAAGACAAAGTCTTGAGAGATTTGCCCAACTATCCAGAAAACGAGGTCAATATGCAGAGAAAGAGCTAAATGAGTTTATCAATACAGTAGTTAATAAAAATGGAAGAAATTTTACTCATATCCCTGAGGTGGTGTCCAGTTTGTCAAATGGAAATCGAAACTCCTCCGCACACCCAGCAAGAAACACTGTGTAATTACAACAATATACACCTACACCAAGGTCAAATCCTATGAAACTTCCAACCTGGAAGAATACAGAAGTCGAACTAAATCACATGGTTTTTCGACTCCAATCAATTCAAGGTCCAATTCTAGTTCCTCTTCAAGACGTCTCAGTTCAAGCTCTAACAACTACAGGTCCTCTTCAGAAACCTCCAAAAAGAGATTACCTGCAAGAGTTATTATTCCTTTAACCCCATCAATAGTCAAATAACTTCTGGGAGTTGAAGATACAATGATTTTATTGGGAATGGAGAATGATGAGTTTGTCTTAGAGGGGGTAATAAAAAGTGCAGAAGAAGAAAATAAAAAATAATGAAATGTCTGATAATAATGAGAATGAAAATGGAAAAGTGAAAAAGGGAATTAGAAAAAAGCGAAAAAGGTAATAATTAATGAGAAAGGTGACAATGCATCAAAGTTTGTAATTATACGATTACAAATGAAGCGGAAATGAGGAGAGTTAGAGAAGAGAGATTGGAAGCAAAGTGGGATCTAAAAAAGAAGACAGATAGTACAGTATTGAAACAACCAATGAGTAAAAATCAAATGAATAGTAATGATGGAAAAAAGTGTAGGTAACGCGATACAAAGTATATTAAAGGAACTACAACAAATGAAAAATAGTAAAGTTATGTTAAATGTGGGGGATGTTGAATGGAAACTGGTAGAATTAATTTGTGTAAGGACCCTGAGTCACTCTTTACTAAGGCAATATAATCTAGTGTACACTGTTTTTCTGATATTATTTTCGTTGATAGAGATCCAACTCATATGAGATTTATGTTAAACTACCTTCGGTACAATGGCTCTTTGCCAAAAGCCTCAATTCCTAGAGACAGGCGAAACTTAGCATAAATTTTCCATGAGGCTGAATATTACAATTTGAAAGGCCTGTCAACATTACTGTGGAAATGCTCAATTCTTGCTCGAGTGGGGAGAAGTTTAAAAAAAAAAAACTTTTGAGAAACCTGTAATGAATGGAAATTTGAAATAAATTTAATGTAAATTGAGACTTGGCTAGACAATTGAGTTGGAAAAGTGTTTGAAACTTGTGAATTATTGGATTGCTATGAGAAACTGTAAATCAACAATGCAGAACACTTGACCCAAGTATTACGCTGTTAAGTGGACCCAAATATCACATGGACCACTGAATAAAAATAACCCATGGACTATTGGACCCTAATATTACATGGACTTTTGGACCCAAATATCACATATACAATTGGACCCAAATATCACATGGACTATTGCACCTAAAAATATCTGATGAGTATCATAGCGAAAATATAGAAAACGAAATATCTTGATGTACATTCAATAATTTATAATTGAATTTACTGTTAATTCTCTTAAGAATACTTACCTATGCTTTCTACAAGAATATTACAGCTTGCATATTTTCATCGGAAACCTGGTTATCACATTTCTCTTCGTATAATCGTAATGGTGATAAATATATTTCATCTGAAATAAAATACAAGTATGAAGTAAAATTTTATATTAAAAAATATGTACTTTAATATGTTTCATTGATTGATTGATTGGTTTATATTTTTACGGCGCAACAGCACAATGTGGCTATTTAGCGCCAAACATTAGGTTATATCCTTTTACATTTAAAACTGGTAAAATAATTTTATCGACCAGCGATTGGGGTCCAAACAGTTAAAGGTAAAGCGATAAAAATGTGAACGATGGTAAAGTATTAAAAGTTTCCCGATCAACGGGGTGTGCAAAAGTATGATAACGAAAACATATGATTTCAATTAAAATCTATCGACTGCATAAATATAACACAAAACTGAACAAAGTGATGAAATAGAAGCTATAACTTATGATAGATATTTGCTTCCTTAATATCAAAGAGCTCCCTCTTATCTTGCACAACTTAGAAAGGATTACGCGTAGGTTGAAGATAGAAGCATTCCAGCATAAAGTGCTTAACGGTGAATGGTTCATTACAAGCTATGCAATCTGGTGGGTCTTCTCCTTTTAATATGTAGGGGTGTGTTAAATGAGTATGGCCGAGTCGAATTCTTGCAATTACTAGCTCCTCTCTACGGACGGATCTGTAGGAAGGGGTCCATTCTCCTAAGGTTGGCTTGATGGCATGAAGTTTGTTATTCATGGCATCATTCCGTGATGCCTGCCATTTCTGCTATAAACAGTCTTTGACACAACTTTTAAAATCAGTATATGGTGCTTTAAAATCAGTTGGTTCTAGTAATAGGGCCATTTTAGCAGCACGGTCTGCTTTACCATTACCTTTAATTCCTACGTGGCTGGGTAACCAACTGTATACTATATTGTGGGAGGTACTAAGCTTAGTATGCTTAAGGAGAATATTTGCTAATATTGGATTCTCCATTTTTCTGTTATGTAGCGACTGAAGTACTGATAGTGAATCGGAGAAGATAATGCTGTTTAAAATACGCTCGCTTGCAATGTATTGCAAAGCAAGGTCTATTGCTCTGATTTCAGCTGAAAAAATTGACGTACCATTTGGCAAGCGAACAGGTTTTATGTATTTTTCACTAACGTAGGCTGCAGCGGCCTTTTCCTCATCTTTTGGTCCATCAGTATATATTCTTGTATAATTCTTTAACTGAGAGAGGAGTTCATGGAAAGAGTTGAGGAAGATGGACGGGTTTGTTTCCGATTTTGTTCCATCGTGTAGCATGAAAAGTACCCTTGGTTGCTTAAGTAGCCATTTAGGTGTTTCGGAAATGGTCGTGTTCAGAATTTTCGAAATATCAACTTTTGTACTATCAAGAAATGGTACCATTATAATGCCAAAGGTAGGTATGACTTTTGGTTTATTGTCATATAAAGTTTTATATGTGGGTTCAAAAACAGCCAAAAAAGCAGAGTTCACAGGGTGTGGTTTTAATTTAAGAGCGTATTGAGCGGAAAGCATTTGTATTCGTTGTGCTAAAAGTGGTTCGTTCGCTTCAACGAGGAGGGTTTCACACGGAGATGTCTGATATGCTCCCAGGGCAAGTCTTATCCCCTGATGATGGACTGGGTCAAGCATCTTCAAATGAGACTTCCTTGCTGAACCATAAACGATGCTACCATAGTCTAGTTTCGAGCGAATGATGTTCTGTATATGCCGATTATGACATTTTTATCAGCACCCCAGTCAGTGTGTGCTATTACTTTAAGTAAATCCAAAGATTTGAGGCGTTTAGTTTTTAAATTCTTTACGTGTGGGATAAAAGTCAGTTTTCTATCGAAGATGATACCTAAGAATTTTACTTTCTCAACAACTGGAATAGGTGTTCCGTCCAGCGTAAGACTTGGTTCATCATGATGTCTTCTTAATTGACAGGAATGCATGCATACAGTTTTTGTTTTCGAGAACTTGAAACCGTTAGAATTGGCCCAATTTTGGATTTTGTTGATATTTTGTTGTAATTGCCTTTCGATTGTATGCATTTGTTTGGATCGGTAACATATTAAATAGTTATCAACATATAGGGAGCAATCCACACCAGGACTCAGACAATTGGTGATGCTATTAATTTTTATTTTGAAAAGCGTTACCGATAAAATACTGCCCTGGGGCACACCCATCTCTTGATGGTGTAGATCAGAGAGGGTGGAGTCCACTCGTACTTTGAATTCCCTATCTTTGAGACAATTTGATATAAATAAGGGCAGTCGGCCTTTTAGACCCAGATCGTGAAGGTCATTTAGTATTCCGTACTTCAAGTTGTATCATACGCCTTTTCCAAATCAAAGAAAACAGCTACTAAATATTCTTTCTTGATAAAAACGTCGCGAATAAATGTTTCAAGTCTAACCAGATGATCATTGGTACTACGTCCGCAACGAAATCCACATTGGAAAGGAGATATTAAGTTGTTGCTTTCCAAATACCACACTAGCCGAGAGTTGATCATTCGTTCCATTGTTTTGCACACGCAGCTAGTTAGAGATATTGGTCTATAGTTGCTAAGATCTGCGTTATCTCTGCCTGGTTTGGGGATTGCTATTACTGTTGCTTCTTTCCATATTTTTGGTATATTACCAGTAATCCATAAATCATTAAAGATTTCCAGATGTACTGTTAGAGATGGCTTTGGGTGGTGTTTTAAAAACTGGTAATGTATATCGTCAGGCCCAGCGGATGTCTCATGAGCCTTATTCAGAGATTCCATAAACTCCGATAATGAAAACGGTTGGTTGTAACTTTCCGAGTTGTTCGATGTAAATTTAACCGTGTTTTTTTTTTCTTTGAGATTTTAATCTTTGGAAAGGTTCTGAATAGCTAGACGATGAGGACTTTTTGGAGAAACAGTCAGCAGGCATATTTGCTATTTATTATTTGGTATTAAACTTCTTGTTTTTAACCTTCAGATGTTGGAAGGAATTGTATTTTCCCTTTCCATTTATTTTGCGGATCGTGTCCCAAACCTTCTTTATAGAGGAACGAGAGTTTAAAGATGAAACAATTTTGTCCATGATGCTCGTTTACTTTCTTTAATGGTGCGGAGAGCTTTGGTCCGAATAATACGGTATTGTGTTAAGTTTTCGGGTGTTGGACGATTATTAATTTTTTTTAAATCCTCTCGGCGTTGCTTAATAGCTTCTTTACATTCTTTAGTGAACGAGGATTTTTGGAATCTTTTTGCTATTTGGATATGACTTAGGAATGGATTCTTCTGCAATATCAATTAACATGGATGTAAATTATCGGATAGGATTATTGTCGTTTAGGACTGTATTCCTGTTTTGCATAGTTATAGAGAGTCTTTCAAATTTGGCCCAATCGGCCTTCTTTAAATTCCATTGCGGAACTGAGTCATCAATTTGTGGGTGAATATTTTTAAGGGATATTGGAAAGTTATCAATGATGTGAAGGTCTTCAGTGACCTTCCAATTATAATCTAAAAGCAGCGAAGGTGAACAAATTGTGAAATCGATGCACGTATATGTACCTGTACCTGGGTGTAAATATGTTGGTGATTTGGTGTTATAAAGACACAAGTTGTGTCTAATAATGAAATCTTCAACCTTTTTGCCCCTGTCACTTATATGGTTGGATCCCCATAAAATGTTATGGACATTAAAACCCCAAGTAGAATAAATGGTGAGGGCAGTTGTTTAATTAGGTTGTCTAGATCATTTGGAACTAAGTTGTTGTTTGGTGGTAACTAAATAGAACATAATGTAACCACTCGATGCAGTGTGACGCTTACAGCTATTGCTTGTAAATTTGTATTTAAGGGAATAGCTCAATGTGTAGCCCTGTTGTTTAAAATAATGGAGACTCCTCCCGAGGCCCTGTCACACGTTTTGGAGTAGGCATTATCAGAAGAGTAATTTTTGAATGTGGTTTTATCTGTGTCTTTTAAAAATGTTTCCTGCAGACATAGTACTGCAGGGTAATGTTCGTTCAAAAGGAAGTATGTCATTGAAATTGCATTTAAGTCCTCTACAATTCCATTGTAAAATAGTGTTCTTCATTACATCTGTTTCGGGTAATGCTATGCCAGTCTCACAATTTTATTTTATATGTATGTTTAATACAATTATTTAAGCTTTTGCGTACATGTACTTTTTTCATTGATAACACTGCTTTCAGTCGGTCCCTCGTTGAAAACATATGGCGGCTTTGAATGAGACCGACAGAACATTCATTTCATCAATTGTGATGATTTTGTCAAATTGTCACTATGTTTCGAGTAACTGTTAGACACTTATATATTACTAGATGACAATATTTTATGTCGACTTACTTGTTTACTGTGTATTTTAATTAAATAGTGCCTTACGGAACGTGCTCCGTTAGTTTTGTAATGGCGCCATTGTTCCCAGCATTATATGTTGTTTAGCATGTAGTGGTAGCGTTCCCGTTTCTAACCCGAATCGGCGAACTTCGAGTGTCCCGGTGTTGATATTGATGTAAACATCTGAGGTTCTCCAATTGTTCGGAGAGTGTAAATACTGTCCCGTCTTAGCAGACGAAAGACAACATTGAAGTCTGATTTGTGTGTCACCTTTCTGACCATTATTTAAGAAATTATGTCAGGACGAATCCAATTCAGGTAAAGGTTATCTCTATAAAGTTATATCATTAAAATGAAGAAAATTCGGATTAGCCCAGATTTTGAATTTTACAAATTTCTGAGTGCTCTAGACTTTGAGTTATAAGAATTTCGGAATTATCCAAAATTCGGATTTGCTCAGATTTTGAATTTTTCAAATTTCGGAATGCTCCAAATTTTTAGTCATAAGAATTTCAGAATTATCGCAAATTAAGATAAGATCATATTTTGAATTATACAACTATCTGACTGCTCCAGATTTTGGGATTTACGAATTTTGGAATTATCCAAAATTCAAATTTGCCCAGATTTTGAATTATACAAATTTCGAACTGCTCCATATTTTGAGATATAAGAATTTCGGAATAATCCAAAATTCGAATCTGCCAAGATTTTGAATTATACAAATTTCGGACTGCTCCAAATTTTAAGATAGACGAATTTCCGAATTATCCAAAATTTGGATTTGCCCAGATTTATATTTGAAAGTTTTCTAGTATATGGAATTAATAGAGATAGATTAGTATAAACCTTTACCAGTAAGATATTTTTTTGGTTTAGACATAATTAAATAAACAATACTCTAATTTGTATTAAAATCTCAGTACAATACATTTTTGAAAAAATTGTTTCCTGAGGTATACATGAATAATTGTGCGATAAACAAGCAATCTTATTTTTTACGTTGTATAGTAAATGTATGTACATGTAGTGAAGTTGTTAATCTGTAGGTCAATATAATTCTAATCTATGATTTTTAGAAAAAGAAAATAAGAGAACACAATAACAATTAAAATATAATTTATTCTGTATTTATTCATCTCATATATAAAAAACATTTATTCATTCTTTTCTTATTCTACTCTGTCATCCAAGTCTTTTTTAATCCATAAATACTCGATATCAACACCACAAGTAAACATCTAAATTCATTTCACCTCAGGATAATATCAGACTAACACAGAAAATGTTACGACTTAAATAACTCTTCACTGATTCGTACACATTAGTCGTAACAATATATATATATATATATATATATATATATATATATATATATATATATATATATATATATATATATATATATATATATATAAGAATACTATTTTTCATAGAAAATGGGAAAGTCATGATGGTAAAGAAATCACATTTTAAATTATAACACCAAAAAGTTTGAAAAGATATATTTTGACCCAAATGAATAATAGTGCTAGCAGTACACATCTTGCTATAACCAAAACCCTTTTCAAAATATGGAAAAGATTTTTCTGGTATGCATTTAGAAGTGTTCTAAAAAATTTGTGCAAAAATTGTACAATTTGTGGTTTTAGAAAAAACCTTAAATGCAAGCAAACGCTCCCCTTAAACAATACCGTGTCGTATTACAAATGGAAAGAATAGCTATTGATTTTATGGGACCTTTGCCACAATCAAAATATGGTGAATGTATTTAATGGTAATTGCAGATTATTTTACAAAATGGACATCTTTATTAGTTCAAAGTTTTCTACAAAGTAAAGAATCACCCTAAAAATATGAAGTATTTTTTTCAGCAAGGAAAGCATGTAGTAGTATCTAGCGGAAATAAACAACGTAATAATATATGATGTTTTAGAACGATTTTTTTATGGTTTGATCCCAGGTAGTTACATAACAATGTTATAGATTTTCCAGTCAGCTGGCAAAACATATTACAACAGCAGATAAAGCTGATATGGCTTAAGTCATTTAGTGATTACTCAATTGATATGGACACTGTGACCCTGGTTAAATTGATTATTATATATGAAATTGGATTGGTGCTGACGATTAAAGTAATTATTTAGATAATGTCTGCCCAGTGCTCGTCATTAAAAAACATTTAAAACAATCATTATTTGTATACTTTATTCATCATGAAGCCAGAAATTTATCCACGTAGACAACACATGCAGAAAGCTCTCCGTCTTTAACATGAATAATTTGAGAATTATATAGGAAAGTTATAACGTAGCATTTGTCTCCAAAAGTGTTGATTCTTTTAAAGCGGAATGGTTAATCACTAAAGCTGTTGTGATGACCTAGGCACTAAACAGCTGCGTAGAGAAGCGAGCAATAATGGTTTACACAGTTTTGTAATGGATCTTTACTATATGCATCAACCATAGTAAAACCTATAATGCCTTATTTGTATTACCATCAGCATAGAAGCCAAATAAGGAGATTAAGATAGCATCGACAGAACTTAACATTTTTTTTGCATCAAATGCAAATGATGTTTTTGGTCAGTGTTTTTGTGTCTGTCTATATAAAATGGCGGTTCAGACATTATTACGTCTTGCAAAAATATACCTAAGAAATAAAGCTGAAGCAACAGCTATATTTTTGTAATGGTCTTAATGAGCTTTTAGTTTCCTACATTGGAGTCTCAAAGCCTGATAAACGTGCTTTTTACGTCAGTTCTTACAGACAAAATATTTAGAATTGATATAGAAGGTGTATTTTTTAGGTATAGCCAAGACTCAGACCTTTTACGCCATGAAAAGCCATTTCTATGACAAGCATTTAGTTCAGCGTTATGTACCCTGTGATTTGGTTACTAGTAAGTAAGAGAACATATTCATTCAAATAGGAGTCATCTATAGAACCTTAGCAGAACTTTATTAAAAGCGTAGGTTATTCCTTTGTGGATATACATTAATTGAAAATGACTTACATACAATAATTACTTATTGATCTCTTCTATGTTTGAGCCATTGAAAATATGTTTCAGTTGTAAAAATCATTAGACGTCCAAACCTCTATTTAAAGTGTACAATTGGCAGACCTACGGACCTTATTAAGAAAAGTGTAGCACCAATTTATGTAACCATTACCTCTATCATAACAGTTATCAGTCGGGCTACTACAGGTTTCTGTCTCATCTACAAAGCATTACTATTTGCTAAACTAATTTATGATTATATAAGCATGTCACATAGAAAAGAAGGAAGATATTAGTTTCCTTTAAAATTTCTCCAACAAGGCATAAGACTCGCTTCCGAACGCATACATCATGAGCCTATTGAAATCGGTGGGTAAGCATTATGATTCTGAGTAGCAATAGCCCTAGCTATATATTGTGCCATATATAATATTTACCCTGGCCATTTATGCACTAGCTGTCTTGCTTAAACATGCTGTTTCCGGCTGTAAAAGTGTCCTTCTCCACAATTATATCACTAATTGTCTCATGCAGTGAGAAAGATGGGTCGTCTTCCGCCATATTCATTGTGTGTTTAGTCTAGTATTGACCATGAAGAGAATAAGGTAGAATAATCAAACATCGAATGAAAAATAACTTGTAGATCTGGATTCATGCGTGCAAGGACTTTAATAAGGAAACTGTGCATATCAGATCTTGAACGAAAATTATTGACCCGTTTATTAGAAAAGTGACAGTAGCATTATGGTCTTTTGGAAACATCTAAGAGAATGTTTTACACAGATGAGATTTATTGCTAATTCTTTGAATCCCATACGTTATTATCAACATATACGTTAAACTGTGTTTCATTAAAAACCCGAGAAAAAAAATTCGTAACAGGCATTTAACCATACGTTCTTTAGTGTACGCTAGCAGTTACACAAATGGATGTGTGCATATATGTATGCATGTATGCATGTATGCATGTATGCATGTATGCATGTATGGATGTATGTATGTATGTATGTATGTATGTATGTATGTATGTATGTATGTATGTATGTATGTATGTATGTATGTACGTATGTATGTATGAATGTATGTATGTATGTATGTATGTATGTATGTATGTATGTATGTATGTATGTATGTATGTATGTATGTATGTATGTATGTATGTATGTATGTATGTATGTATGTATGTATGTATGTATGTATGTATGTATGTATGTATGTATGTATGAATGTATGTATGTATGTATGTATGTATGTATGTATGTATGTATGTATGTATGTATGTATGTATGTATGTATGTATGTATGTATGTATGTATGTATGTATGTATGTATGTATGTATGCATGCATGCATGCATGCATGCATGCATGCATGCATGCATGCATGCATGCATGCATGTATGTATGTATGTATGTATGTATGTATGTATGTATGTATGTATGTATGTATGTATGTATGTATGTATGTATGTATGAATGTATGTATGTATGTGTGTATGTATGTGTGTATGTATGTATGTATGTATGTATGTATGTATGTATGTATGTATGTATGTATGTATGTATGTATGTATGTATGTATGTATGTATGTATGTATGTATGTATGTATGTATGTATGTATGTATGTATGTATGTATGTATGTATGTATGTATGTATGTATGTATATATGTATGTATATATGTATGTATGTATGTTGATTAATCCGTCCGGATCAGACCCCTTCCTACAGATCCCTCCGTAGAGAGGAGGTAGTCATTGCAAGAACTTGACTGGGTCATACTCACTTAACACACTCCTACATATTAAAAGGAGAAGACCCACCAGAGTGCATAGCTTGTAATGAACCATTCACCGTTAAGTACTTTATGCTGGAATGCTGGAATGCTTCGATCTTCAACCTACGCATAATCATTACTACGTTGTGCAAGACATGAGGGAGCTCTTTGACACAGTTAAAATTACCACCATTATAGACTTCTTTAAGGAAGCAAATATTTATCATAAGTTATAGATTTCATTTTATCACCTTGTTCAGTTTTGTGTTATATTTATGCAGTCGATATATTTTAATTGCCAAACATATGTTTTCGTTATCATACTTTTGCATACCCCGTTGATCGGGAAACTTTTAATACTTTACCATCGTTCAAATTTGTATCGCTTTACCTTTGACTGTTTGGACTCCAATCGCTGGTCGATAATTTTATTTACCAGTTTTAAATGTAAAAGGATATACAATTATGTTTGGCGCTATATAGCCTCACAGTGCTGATGCGCAGTCAAATAGCAATCAATCAACCATCTGGAAAACACAATGCAAATACAACAGATGTAAGGTACCAGCATTTTAACGCACAATCCAGAAGTAATGAAGCAGCTGGAATACACAAACACTTACAACATCAAGAAGAATGGAAACCGCTGGCAAAGTAGTACGGTAAAAGCTACAAAGCACAAAGCAAATACATCAATCTATTGGTACAAAAAAAAGCAGGAGAACAAATCAAATACAACAACCAGAGATAGAGAACCAGCAGGAAATCTCAAAGCAAGTAAATAGCCAGAGGTTCGAAACCAGCTGGCTAACACACAATTCAGTGGTATAGTACAAGCTGGAAAAAAACAAAGGATATACAGCAAACATAGAATTCGGAGCCATCTGGCAAACACACAATCCCGTGGTACGGAACCAGAAGGAAAACAAAGTAAATACAAGAACTAGATGTACTGAACGTCCTGGCTCATCCACAATCCAGTGGTAGGGAATCAGCTGTAAACAAAACGAACACAAGAACCACAGGTTCGGAAACCAGCAGCCTATCATAAAATCCAGCGGTTCCGAACCAGATGGCTAACACAATGCAAATACAACAACCAGAGGTATTTAACCATCTCACTAACACACAATCCAGTGGTACGGAACCAGATGAAAAAGACAAAGCAAATACAACAACCAGAGTTACGGAACCATCTACCTTTCTCACAATCCAGTGGTTTGGAACCAGATGGAAAATATAAACAAATACAACAACTAGATGTACATAACCTCCTGGCTAACACCCAATCCAGTGGTACGGAACCAGATGAAACAAACACAAAGCAAATACAAACAAACTGGTACGGTACCAGATGGCTAAAACACAAAATAGTGGTATAGATCTAGCTGGAAAACATAAACACATCAACAATTGGTTCGGAAACAAGCAGAATAGCATACAATCCAGTGGTTCCGAACCAGCTGGCTAACACAATGCAAATACAACACACAATCCAGTTGTACGGAACCAAAAGGAAAACACAAAGCAAATACAACAATCAGAGTTACGGTACCAGCTGCCTATCACACAATCCAGTGGTTTGGAACCAGATGGAAAACAGAAACAAATACAAAAACAGGATATACATAACCTCACGGCTAACACACAATCCACCTGTACGGAACGAGATCTAAAACACCAACACATAAAATAAACATACGCACGGAACTAACTGGCTAAGACAAAATCCACTGGTATTGAAGCAGCTGGAAAACACAAAGCAAATAAAACAACCACTGGTACGGAAACAGCTTTCTAACAGAATCCATTGGTACGGAAGCAGCTGCATAAAAAAGCAAATACAAAAACCAGTGGTACGGAACCAGTTGGCTAACACATAATCCAGTGGAACAGAAACAGCATGGCAAACACAAAGCAAACACAACGAGTGGTACGTAGCCAGCTGGAAAACACAAAGCATATACAACAACCAGAGGTATGGAACCAACTGGATAAAACACAATCCAGTGGTACGAATGCAACTGAAAAAACACAAATAAATACAATACCCAGAGGAACGGAACCAGCTGGCTAACACACAAACTAGTGGTACAGAACCATCTGGAATACACAAAGAAAATAGACAAAGTAGTGGTACGGAACCAGATGGAAAACTCAAAGCAAATACAATAACCAGACTTATGGAACCAGCTTGCTAACACACAATCCAGTGGTAAGGAACCAGCTGAAAATCACATACAAATACAACAACCACATGTACGGAACCAGCTGGCTAACACTCAATCCAGTGTTAGGAAACCAGCTGGAAAACATAAGGAAATACAACAATCCAGTGTTAAGGAACCAGCTGGGGAACACATAATCCAGTGGTATAGAATCAGCTGGAGAATATAACGGAACCAGCTGGCTAACACAAAATTCAGTGGTACGGAGACAGCTAGAAAACACGAAGTAAATAAAACAACCAGTCGTACGGAACCAGCTGCCTAACACACAATCCATTGGTACGGAACCAGCTGGAAAACACACATAAATTCAACAACCAGGGGTACGCAACAGTGTTACCGAACCAGCTGGCAAACACTATAAACGAATAAGTTATACCAATCATAAACAGGAAGTGATATTGAAAAATGTGAAATATATTTATAATTATCTCGTCGGTCTAAATCGATATGTTCCAAATTAAATGTGTGAAAATGCAAAATAAATAAGTTGATATTTTTGTGTTAGTATCGCGTGCGATTTTTCCGATCTTCTATTACGATCATCATGCAGCCACCCTTTACCTTTTGGGATCATACGACATGCTTTGATGCCAGTTCTTTAAATTCAAGGTGTATGATTAAAACTATACATCGGTATATAGAATGTGAAAGTATTTTCTTAAGGACGACTTCATTTTTCACTCAGTGCGCCTAATAACTTCCCTATAGTACGTTGTCTACAAAGGCAAGTAAATCATACCAATCGTAAAGAACCCCAATATTGATAAATTCCATATATATTAATAGTTTTCTCATCAGTATAAATCGATCTGTGTTAGGTTCAAACACGTAACAAATGTATGTCTTTAAAAAAAAATGAAATTTTACCAAGGAAACATGAGTAGAAATGTTTGTGTAGAACACTCTCGAAAATTGATTCCAGGTTTTGGAAGTAATATTCTTTCAAGAAATCCTTACCGAAACACTAGAGAGAAATGTTTTTTAGTTGCTCTCTTAGAGAGTTGGTGTATAATGCTAGGCAATGCACAAGACAGTTTGGATATCGTATATGGAGAACTGGATGGTATGTTAGATTTCATCTCGTTCTTATTCATACTACACTTTTCTTTGATACTAAGTGAAGAATGTTAAACACAACGCAACCCATTTTGCATTTAGTATCGGGTTTTAGATATTATGTCATTGATATAGTGTTTGTACAATCTAATCTCCTTGCTTTGCGCACTACCCTTTATATCGTGAGAATGATACATTTGTATATTTCACAGGTTTAATACCTTTTGAGAATTCGCAATAAATATTGTAAGATTGTTTATATTTCATAGCAAATTTGATTTACAGTCAAAGTTAACTTATGTACTAGTTTTGCAATTGTAGTATTATCTTAGCCTGGTCCACACTTTGATATTTTTGAGAACATTCTTCAGAATTTCGCTACAGTCGGCATGAGTGTTGGAATTTCACTACTACTTGTAGTTTTGGCAAACAAAAGCAAAACAAACATTGCAGATGATGTTATGTCTCAATGAAGTTTGCTACAATTTCAGAATTTTAATGCTACTTCTGGTCTAAATGATTTGATTATTTTTGTTTAGTTGTTTTCATTGTCCACTAGAGTCAGATATATTTTTTGCAGTTTTAGTGCTGCTATTACCGGTTACTGCATTGTATATGTGGTGTGTTTGATGGATAAGAAATGTAGTTTTACTTTTTGTCTCTACCTGATTTTAACTTTTTTTACGGACAGGTTTTCAGTAAATTCTTAAGCATGATTGAGTATGGAATTTTAATACTTCTCTTAGTATTAGCCCATTGGCCTATTTAAATATTGAAACATATAAATAAGCAAATGAATAAGAAGGTAAAATAAAAATACAGATAGTTTTGTTTAGTTCTATGAAGATTTGGAATAATATTTCTACATTTGTGCTAAGGGAATTGAATATTGAAATATTTCCGGGAAAAAAAAAACAAAAAAAACATTAGTCTCAATTAAACTTCGGCAGAAATTTGGAAGTTTGCATTACTTTTCATCTGAGCAGCTTGAATGATAATATTCCAAAAATTATCAGTTTCCACAGGAATCTATGAAGCTTTTGTAATGTTAGTACTACTTTCCCTTTAAGATCGATGAGTCTACTTATCAGGGACAAATTCACAACTTTAGTATTTCTCTTCGACACAGCCATTTTAGTGTTATTATAAACTGGTTTCCTTGATTAAAGCCTTGTTTAACATCATTACAACGATGCGAGTTTACCAACACCGCAAACATAATTTCAGGTCTACATAATGCTTTATGTAAACTCGGATACAAGAAGTTTATAACTATGCGACATGTACCATGTACACACTGAGTGCTAAAGAAAATACTTAAAGGCCATAAACATCGGTTAGTTCAGCAAATAGTATAATGTTTTAGGATTGCAGTCTGGATACCTCTATATGACAATTATTCACTTTATTTGGATCATCATACGTTCATGTTCCTTTGGAATGTAACTATTTATGTGTCGCGAGATAAACCTACAGCAAAATCAATGTTCAGGTGCGTAGACACTTTTAGACGAGATTAACCAACAGGAATGATTCAGTACAATCGGGAATGAATGTCGTGCACTGCGAGGCCTGAATGAAGCTGTGCATGGTGATAAACAAATTTGCACCACCCATTATTGTAACGACTAGTCCAGACGTCATCGTTATTAAGCGAGTTTTGTACCAGGTTACCATGTCAAAAGTCGATAGCGATCTAAAATTTTCGTCTGCAAGTTTATTGATGACAGTTAATATACATACCATTCAATACTAAGGGTTGAATTGACCTTACTTCAACAAAATTTGTATTATGTTTTAAAACAGCAATTTATATATGTAATTTAAGATGAGTGAATGCACATACATGGTCTATTCGACATTTCATTTGCCTAAATTCGATCAGATGTATGCAATTTAATATATAAAAGCACAAAATAAATTGTGTAAAGATTGTTTATTTCTGTTTGGGTCACAGGGTAACCGTTAAATAGCACTATTATTTTATATCAACGGTCATGAATATCGGCCAAAATTGATATATTCCTGCGCACTATCATGTATTATTTTATAAATCGTATACTACTCAAGAGCTCTATAGTATATTCAGTGGTTGTTATTTTTATACCCTCTAATTCAGTTGAGAAAAAATATATGAAACATATCAATCTCCAGCAACGTTTAACCATACCCTTGCTATTAAACTATTAAACTTAATTATAAGCTGTATATCGCTCTCTCTCTCTCTATTTCTTATCGAAAATGTCAGCACCATATGTAATGCAAGTAATGCAATTGGCATACCACACACACAAACACAAACACACAACACACACAGACAAATATCACAGAACTCGAGCAATACAAACAACATATTATTGGGCATGAATACATATAGCTCACCATCGTTATGGACTAATGTAGTAACATTGTTTCAATGTTACCCTTCAAAGTCCTCGATTTGTACTTCAACGTCTTTGCAGTCTATAACTTAATATTTTAATGGAAAGGAATAAGTTAATATTTATAACATAGATAGAGCTATGATGTACCAGTTTTCGGTATAGAATTTTTTTTTAATACAAATTCAAACAAACAGCTTGTGATGCTTCATTTTAATCAATTTCTACAAGACTATTTGATTATGTTTCGGTTTTTTGATTCTTTAAAGAGTCAGATCTGTTTTTGTAATAAAAATTCTCTTGCTATGAAAAACATCAAACTTTATTATAAGCTGTTTATTGCTCTCTCTCTCTATTTCTTATCAAAAATGTCTGCACCACATATGTTTTGCAAGAAATGTTATCGGCATATGACACACACACACACACACTCTTCAGAGAGCTTGAGAAATATACGGTTTAATACAAACTAAAAGGTATTGGGCAGGAATATAGAAATATATTTCACCATCTTTATGGACTAAAGTAGTTACATTGCTCCAGTTTTATCCTTCAAAGTCTTCGATTTGTATTTCAACGTATTTGCAGTCTATGCACTTAAAATTACAATGGAAAAGTGCAAATGAATATGTATACCATATACAGAGCCATGTTGTACAAGTTTTCGGTATACAAATGCTTTTATTTTTAAAATATTCAATCTTTTAAAAAAGATTCGTACGAACAGCTTGTGATAGGCAATTTTAAAAATTTTTCACAAGACTCTCTCATTCATTTTGTGTGTTTATGTCGATATAATTTAGAGCGATTTAGAGAGATTTAGAGAAATATTAAAGACATGGTGCTTTTATTTGCTGCACTGGAGTGCCAAAGCCTGACACATATTCTGTTGGTTGGCAACGGATTTACCAAAGGCTAAGACCACGAAGTCATGACAACTCCATTTAACTGACAAGCTTTTAAACATTCTCTATGAATCCGTTGAGGCTACAGCTAAATAGCAGAAGCATTTATCCTAAAGATCTTTACATATCAATATTCAGTGTAATTATATTTGTAAACTCAGATTGTTCTTTTTCTATGAAGATACCCTCCTTATTATATAATATATTTAAATCTTCTCTTCCGCTTTTCAGTGAGTGCAGATAATATGCAGGTCAACCAATCAGCTTTCCTTGCGTTACACATTTAAACTCTACATTTAATATAGTTAATGGAATATGTTGAATAGGCATAAATACATTGATTTCCGAACCACCAATTCGTATAGGTACATTTGCTATCCGGTCGACAACAAAATCCCCAGTTTTTCCTGTTATGGGTATAGCACCAATAATAGTCAGGATTGAAGATATAATATTCTTCGTGAATCCCGCAATGATGTGAAGGAAGACACAGCGTTCCACTGGCAGTTCGATTGCCAGCATAACCACAACGAACAAGGTGTAATCCACTTTTACACCGCATTTGATCCTCATACGGTAAGCATTCCCCAGTGCAGCAGTAACCCCAACCATAGTCTGTCCCACATATTCTGTGACCGAGAGGTTCAGGCTTGCACTTAGTTTTACACCTGGTACTTCCAGCTGTAAATTAGTCCTTCTCCTCAGATCTCTGCATAAGAATGTCACTTGGAGAGAAAGACAGGTCATCGTCCACAACATCCATTTTCTAGTTAATCATATCTTGCGATTGAATACAATATGGTCCAATAATCAGAAATAGAGCGAGAGGCAAATTATACATCATGGTATTTTCCTGAAAGACATAGAGTATAAAAAATGTTATATATTCACTCAAAAGTTTTTAAATGAAAATTATATACACTTTTCATCTCTTTGGAGAAAACTGACATACAATTGTTTTAGATGGAACTGATAAGTGATTTTGAAATATCCAGGTCGATCTAGGTGATCGATTAATTGAGATGTATTATTGACACGAACAGAAAGATAATGAAGCAGATTTAAATCTTCATCTTCTTTAATGCATATCAGAAGTAAAATGTATTATTTTGTATTGCAAGATACTTTTTTTTCGTCCTCTACAACATTATCAAAAATGTTTGGAGAAATATAGCAGGACAATGTAAACACGTATATGTTTGACTTCTGATCATTGTGAAAAAGCCAAATACGAGTTAAGAAAATGAATCATTGGAACTGAACTTGATGTTTGCAATAATAATCAGATCTACTTATATGAAATTTACATATCATAAAGAAAAAAATATTTGAATAAAGATGTATTAATGACTGTTTATGTAGTAAGCAGGCAATGAAAATCATTTCATACGTGTACATAAAAGAAGAAATTTGAAAATTGAATGAACCATTCAGATAGTGCATTTATATAAATTTTGATCAAGTCAGAAACAAAATAATTCAGTGGAAACAGTATCGCTGCATAATTATTCCTTTGATATTTTGTACCCGTTGTAGTAAATTTAAAATCTGGCAAGGATGAACTGTCAACGCATATACAGTTTGCTTATTTTTTAACGATTTTCTTTGTACTTCCACATTATGTTTTATTATTTCACCTATTTTTAATTTTGTATATTCTGTATCCCGTGTTCATATTATATATCATTTCACCTTGGCAAGATTCGGTTCTGTGTATGAATATTGTATCATTTCTTCCATTTCATCAGACTAGTCTATGTCATCAACATTTCAAGATTTTGTCTTACATTGAACATACACAGTACAATTTGAAGTTGACGGTTTCCCCTCAAGACAATACTAAAATATATTCACTACTCTGATTGTACACATTATCCATAATATGTTTGCTTACTCATTAGAGTATATCAAATTTATTTTATCTGGAGAATCAAACTTTGGAGGTTTATTGTTCTCATAATATATATATATATATATATACATCTATATATATACATCTATATATATATATATATATATATATATATATATATATATATATATATATATATATATACATCTATATATATATATATATATATATATATATATATATATTGCTGTTTGGCTTAACGCGATGTTTAAGCACACGATATGCTGTTATTGGCGGCCAGTATTTACGGTGCAGGAAAAGACCCTGAAATCACCGGAATGAACAACCGATGCAGGAGTAACTGCTGGCAAGCTTTCTCACATATCCACATTTACCGTATCTTAGACTCGAACCCACACAGACAGAGGTGAAATGGCAATGATCCGTAACGAACAGCGCTTCAGACCATTCAGCCACTCTATGCTTCATGTGCACATACATTCAGGATAGAATACGTACTCAAATATGTTTTCTTGATAAAATAAAATTAAAATTTAACAATATTATATCTAGTATAATTTTAAGATTTCTTAGGGCATTTTAATATATTGGACTAAAATGATTCTAGCAGAATCGGAAAAGAAAATGTTCCACCTCATCGTTACTGCTTATGTACAGGAAGAATACGGAATCTACCAATATCATAGAATATAAGACTCTCTTTGTAAAGTATTTATATATGAGCCATTCCTCGAACTTGTTTAGGGATATGGTCAATACAAAAAGATTATCTAGACGAAAGATCCATTTGTCTTAGACTCTAGGATGCCAACATGTTGCTTCTTTTACATCTTATACCAAAGCATCCCATCCTTTATTGAATTTTACACACATACATATATGAGATGATAAATTCTAAGGATCAAAGTGTACATGCAATGATTTTATTATATTTTAACCTTAACTGAAATATCTGTATACAGTTTTGGAAATTATATAATGCGAGAGATGATGCTAATAATGATATGTCAAATATGAAAAAAAAACACAAGCATTTAGCACAAATCGAGTATTAATAAATCTCTAAATGATGCTGTAAAAGTTGAAAGTGTTTTATTTATATAGGTAATTATCACATAAAATTTAGTGGCAATATAGTTTCTAACAACCTATAGAATATTAAAACAGACATTTCGGAATATGTTGAAATAACCAATGAACAAATTTTTGTTGGTTTCACGTAATATAATAATATAATTCAAATTATTTTACAGAAGAGCCGGATAGAAACGTCTCGCGAGCATCAAGCATAATATAACCTTATTTAAATCTGTGAGAAAAAGATGTTAAATCGTCGGAAATTTAAAATATAAATATTTCTTACCTGTATGCATGTATAAGAACTCTGAATGGTTGAAATGGCGATCGTCGATTGCTCTAAGATTGTGCTTTTTATATACAGTCTGCGAGATGTGCAGATCATATCCTTGCTTCGGAAATCGATATGGATTACAGAAAACTGACCTATCCATTAGCAACGGGTCACTGAAAATTAGATAACGCATTCATGACCTTCCTGTCGTGTTTCGTCTAATCTTACTAACGTATAACGTTTATGTTATACATGTCTGTACAAGTTTAGTACTTTAAAAGGGAAAATCAACTATCGGCTTTACTCTAATTTCCGATAAATCATTATAGCACAATGTGAACCAGCAAGATATCAACACTTGAGACGACTAGAATACCAATCAGTGTTTTCTAATTTGAAACCCTACTTAACAATTTTTAATATAAAACTGATTCAATAGTAGAAAAATCTCAGACCATATGTTATTTTAAGAAGTCGTAACATTCCCTTTAAATAACACTCTTAAATGTTTCTTGATATAGGACCCAATATTGATAGTGCATAGGGAGAAGTCAACATTTACCCTTCGAAAGACTCACACAGTTCGTCGATTTGATCAGGAGATAATTATTCATGAATCGCTCGTAAATATTTCCAGAATTGAGAATCTGCTTGAAATGATATACAGATAGATAGAGTACAAGTCGAAAGATAGATAGAGTACAAGTCGAAAGACACAAAATTCGTTGGTTTCATTACGTATAAAGCTCTGTCGAAATGGAATCTTTGAGAACTTAAAAAGGACTTAAGCATCTTAAGATATTACAAAATGCTTACAATATATCAAACTAGGTCTCATGCATGAATACTATAATCAGAGTTTATATTATTGTGAGAAATTGATAAAATATGTACACCTGCTGTATATACATGATACCAATAACGGGAACATTCTCTGCGATTCAGCTATAGTAATTTCATTCAAAATATTATAATGGTCTAAGCGAACACTAAGCTAATAATACCCATAACAATGTTCAATTATTTAATTTTCATCTGTCATGCACCCTTGATTATATTTTTCATCCTGAATCGATACAATATGACATAAAACTAATATACGTCTAATATATATCATCATTTTGCTGTTATAACCAAATATAACCAAATATTGAATTAACAATTAACAAAGTGACACAAGCATCTGTTTATCACCTCTGCAGGATAAACGACAGAAGTGACAATACATACATACATACATACATACATACATACATACATACATACATACATACATACATACATACATACATACATACATACATACATACATACATACATACATACATACATACATACATACATACATACATACATACATACATACATACATACATACATACATACATATATACATACAGAAATTGCAGAAGACTCTATTCCTAAGTCCTCTACCAACTGTAAAATAATCTTAAAACCTTGGGTCACTAAACAATGTACAGAAGACATTAGACTACTTCGAAAAGCCCGAAAACTTAACTATATATCGCATTGACCGAGCCAAAGCTCGTCGCAAATTCAGGGAAAGTAAACGAGCATCATAGAAGAAATATGTTTCTTCTTTAAACTCTCGTTCCTCTGTTCAGAAGGTTTAGCATACTGTACGCAAAATAAACGGAAAGAACAAACAAAATCCTCTCCGACACCTGCAACTAAACAATAACAACTTTAATTCAAAACCTGACATTGGAACACTCTTGCTGACAGTTTCTGCAAAAATTCATCATCATCTAATTATACCGAAGCCTTCCAAAAACTTAAAGCTGAAAAAGAAAAGTCTCGTTTAAAATTCACATACAACAATTCGGAAAGTTATAATCATTTGTTCTCATTATCGGAGCTTAGGGAGGCTTTAGATAAGGCCCATGATACATCCATTGGGCCTGATGAAATACATTACCATTTTTTGAATCACCTTCCAGAATCATCATTAACAACTCTTTTCAAACTCTTCGATGATTTATGGCTTATTTGTAATATACCAAAAAGCTGGGAAGAGGCAACTGTAATACCAGTTCACAAACCCGCTAAAGATAGCGAAGACCCCAACAGCTACCCACCAATTTCACTGACAAGCTGTGTGTGCAAAATAATGGAACGAATGATCAATTCTCGACTTCTCTGGTACTTGGAATCTAACAATTTAATATCTCCTTTCCAAAGTGAGTTTCGCTATGGACAGAGTACTAATGATCATCTAGACTAGAAACATTCATTCGTGATACCTTTATCAAAAAAGAACATTTAGTAGCGTTTTTTTGTATTTAGAAAAGGCCTATGACACAACATGGAAGTACGGGATACTAAAAGACCTGCACGATCTGGGACTCAAAGACCGTCTGCCCTCATTTATCTCCAATTTTCTCTCTGACAGAGAATTCAAAGTTCAAGTGGGTTCTACCCTCTCTACCAGCAAGAGATGGGTGTGCCCCAGGGCAGTATTTTATCTGTGATGTTATTTAACATCAAAGTCAATAGTATCATAAATGCTTAGCTCCCGGTGTTGATTGCTCATTATATGTTGACGATTTTTTAATGTGTTATCGCTCAAAACACATGCATAAAATTGAGAGGCAAATCCAGCAAAATATCAATAAGATTCAAAGTTGCGCCAGTAATAACAGTTTCAAATTTTCAAAATCAAAAACAGTATGCATGCATTTTTGTCAGTTGCGAATACATCATGATGACCCTAAATTCACGCTGGATGGAACAAAGATTCCTGTTGTTGAGGAAACAAAATTCCTGGGTATCTATTTGACAAAAAGCTGACATTCATACGACACATTAAGAATTTGAAAGCTAAATGCTTAAAAGCCTTAAATTTGATTAAAGTAATTGCTCACAATGATTGGGATGCTGATAGAAAAGTCCTCCTTAATTTGTATAGAACATTTATCCGTTCCATCTTAGACTATGCATGCATTTTTTTATGGTTCAGCTAGGAAGTCATATTTGAAAATGCTTGACCCAATTCATCATCATGTAATAAAACTTGCTCTAGGAGCATTTAAGACATCTCCGTGTGAAAGCCTTCTCGCGGAAGCAAATGAACCACTTTTATCGCATCGCAGAGAAATGCTCTCTGCACACTATGCTATTAAGTTACGATCAAACCTTCTGAACCCTGTTCTTTCGACCGTTTTCCATATAAATTACAAAGCTTTATACGTTAAAAACCCAAATGCTATACCTTCATTTGGTATCAGAATATAATCATGCTTTGATCTAATCAAATGTAATCTATCTTCAATTCAGACAACATTTGTCTCGAAAACACCACCTTGGCTCATTAAGCAACCCCAAGTGATTTTTACGTTACACGATCGGAAAAAAACTGATACAAACCCTATCCTATTCTTGAACTCTAATTATGATCTTCTCAATGACTTTACACATTATGCTAGATTTTATACTGATGGATCAAAGATTGCTGATAAGGCTGCTGCAGACTTTGTCAGTGGCAAACACATAACCAAAGAGCGTTTGCCAAATGATGCATCCATATTTTCAGCGGAAATCAGAGCAATAGACCTTGCTCTGACATTTATCGAATCTAAACATATTCTAAAAAGTATTTTCTTCTGTGACTATTTATCAGTGCTTCAGGCGCTACACAATATCAAACTAGATAATCCACTATTGGTGAATGTTCTGGTCCCATACTCTGAGCTTAGTGCCTCATGCAATATAGTGTACTGTTGGCTACCTGGCCATATTGGTATTATAGGTAATGAAGAAGCAGACCGGGCTGCTAAGATGGCCCTATCCTTATAACCATTGGATTTTAAATTACCATATTCTGATTTTAAACCTTGTATCAAGAAGTATCTACGTCAAAAGTGGCAGGTATCATGGGATGATCCAATCAATAACAAACTTCATGCCATCAAACCAATCTTGGGAGAATGGACTCCTTCCTATAGAACTATTCGTAGGGAGGAGGTTGTCATTGCAGGAATCATAATCGGTCATACACACATTACCCACTCACATACTAAAAGGTGAAGATCAACCTTGCAATGTACCGTTTACTGCTAAACACTTTATGACCACGTGTTCCGACCTGCAACCTACCCGTGATAAATACTATAATGTACACGACATGCAGGAACTTTTTGATACTATTCAGATCACTAGTATTTTAGATTTCATAAAGGAAGTAAATCTTTATTTTTATCTGTAATTTGTACGACCTTACCCAAACTAATTCTTTACATTTTTTCATCAATATACATCATTTAAATTTCCCGTTGATCGGGAAGCAGCATCTGTAACTGTTATCAACATTTTCCATTTTATATTTAACTACTATGTATTTTTTACTATATAGCTGGTCGATATTGAACCTTTCGTTTTACCCATATCACCTACTGTATGGCGCTAAATAGCCTAACATTGCTGGTGGGCCGTTAAAAGTAAAACAATCTGAAGAGTATACTATATTGTGGGAGGTACTCAGCTCAGTATGCCTAAGGAGAATATTTGCTAATAATGGATTCTCCAGTTTTCTGTTATGTAATGACTGAAGTACTGATAGTGAGTCGGAGAATATTATGCTATTTGAAATACGCATGCTTGCAATGTATTGCAAAGCAAGGTCTATTGCTCTTATTTCGGTTGAAAAAATGATGTACCATTTGGCAAGCGAACTTTTGGTTGTGTGGTTTCCACTTACGAAGGCTGCAACAAACTCTTGTTCATCTTTTGATCCATCAGTATATATTTTTGTATACTTTTCAAATTGTGAGAGGACTTCATGGTAAGTGTTGTGGAAAATTGAAGGGTTTTGTCTCCGATTTTTTTTTTCATCATGTAACTTAAAAATTAACCTTGGTTGCTGAAGTAGCCATGGTGGTGTTTCAGAGATGTTGGCTTTCAGAATATTTGAAAATTCAATTTGAATACTTTCGAGAAATTGTGATATTCTAATGCCAAATGTAGGTATGACATTTGGTTTATTGCCATATAAGAATTTATATTTTGCTTCAAAAACTGCCGAAAAAGCTGGGTTCATAAAGCTGGATTTTTAATTTGATAGCATATTGTGCTTTTTGCTTTCCTGCTGGTTCCGTGTCCCCGGTTGTTGTATTTGATTTGTTTTCCTGCTGTTTTTGTTCCACTGGATTGATGTATTTGCTTTGTCTTTTCTAGCTTTTCGCATGATTGTGTGTTTGCCAGCAGTTTTCATTCTTATGGTTGTTGTATGTGTTTGTGTTTTCCAGCTGCTCCTTTAGTACTGGATCGTGTGTTAACAAGCCGGATCCTTACCTCTGATGTATTTGCATTGTGTTTTCCAGATGGATTGTGTGCTAGAAAGCTATGTGCGTACCTATGGTTTTATGTGCTATTTGTTCTCCATCTGGTTCCGTACCAATTGACTGTGTGTCAGCCATCTTGTTCCGTACCTTTGGTTGTTGTTTTTCTTTCTGTTTGGCAGCTTATTCCGTACCATTGGATTTTGTGTTAACCAGCTGTGTCACTACCACTGTTTTCTTTGTGTTATCCAGCTGGCTCCGTACCGCTGTTTCCTTACCTCTTTTTGTATTAGCTGTGTGTATCCCTTCCAGCTCCAAACCACATAATTGTGTATTAGACAGCTGGTTCCGTACCTCTAGTTGTTATTTTTTTTAGGGTTTCTAAGCATCATCCGATCCACTAAATTGTCCTTTAGCCAACTGGTTGTGTACCTCAGACTGTTGTAAGTAGTTTGTGTTTTCCATGTTATTCCGTAACACTGGATTGTGTTTTAGCCAGCTAGTTCCATACCTCTGCATGATGTATTTGCTTTATATTTTTCTGATGGTTCCGCACCAGTCGATTGTTTGTTATCCATTTGGTTCCTTACCTCTGGTTGTTGTATTTGCTTTGTGTTTTCCAGCTGGTTACGTTCCACTGGTTGTTATATTTGCTTTGTCGTCTCCAGCGGGTTCCGTACCATCTGACTGTGTGTTTGTCATTTAGTTCCGTTCCTCTTGTCGTTGTACTTGTTTAGGTTTTACAGATGGTTCAGTACCACTGGAATGTGTGTTAGCCAGCTGGTTGTGTGCTACAGGTGGTTGTATTTGCTTTGTGTTTTCAACTGGTTCGGTGCCACTGGGATGTGTGTTAGTCAGCGATTTCCCTTCCACTGGTTGTTGTAGTTATTTGTGTTTTCCAGCTGGTTCCGTACCAAAGGATTGTATGTTAGCCAGCTGGTTCACTACCACTGGTTGTTGTATTTGCTTTGTGTTTTCCAGCTGATTCTGTACCACTGGATAATGAGTTAGCTAGCTAGTTCCATGCCTGCGCTTCTTCTATTTGCATTGTGTTTTCCAGCTGGTTCAAGAACTCTAGATGGCGTCTTAGCCAACTTGCTCTTCACCATTGATTGTTGTATTTGTATGTGATTTCCAGCTTTTTTTCTACCACTGGATTGTGTATTAGCCAGCTGGTTCCTTAGCACTGTTTGTTGTATTTGTATGTGTTTTCCAGCTGCTTCCTTTCCACTGGATTGTACGCTATCCAGCTGGATCCATACCTCTGGTTGTTGCATTTGCTTTGAGTTTTCTATCTTCTACCGTACCACTGTTTGTTGTGTTCGCTTTTAGTTGTACAACTGGTTCCGTATCCCTGCATAGTGTGTTCGTCAGCTACTTCCGTACCTCTTTGTTGTATTTGTGTGTTTCCAGCTATTTCCGTAACACTGGATTGTATGTTAGCCATCTGGTTCCTTATCTATGGATGTTGTATTTGTGTCTTTCAGCCACTTCCGTACCAATGAATTATGTGTTATCCAGCTTGTTTCGTGCCAATGATTGTTGTATTTGCTTTGTGTTTTCCAGCTGGTTCCATACCCTTTCTTTGTGTGTTAGCCAGGCGGTTCCATGCATCTGGTTGTCCTATTTATTTATATTTTCCAGCCGGTTCCGTACCACTGGATTGGGTGTTTGTCATCTAGTTCCTTACCTCTGGTTGTTCGATTTGTTTGTGTTTTCCTTCTGCTTTCGTACCACTAAATTGTTGCTTAAGCCAGGTCGTTCCGTACGTCTGTTTGTTGTATTTGCTTTATGTTTTCAGCTTGTTTAGAACCACTATTTTGTGTGTTAACCAGCTGGTTACGTGCCTCTGGTTTTTGTATTTGTTTTTTGTTCTCCGTCTGGTTCCCAAACACTGGATTCTTGGTTATCAAGCTGGTTTTGTACCACTGGTTTTTGTATTTGCTTTGTGATCTCCAGCTGGTTCCGTTCCACTAGATTATATTAGCCAGCTTGTTCCGTACTTCTGGATGTTGTATTTGTCTGTGTTTTCCAGCTGCTTCCGTACAAAGAGAATATATGTTATCGAGATAGTTCGAGACCAATTATTGTTGCATTTGCTTTGCCTTTTTCCAGATGGTTCCGTAACACTGGATTGTGAGTTAGCCAGGTGGTTCCGTGCTTCTGGTTGTTGTATTTGTTTATATTTTCCAGCTGGTTCCGTACCACGGGATTGATTGTTAGCCAGCTGGTTCCATACCACTGGTTGTTGTATATGCTTTATGTGTTCCTGCTTGTTCCGTACCACCGTGTGGTGTGTTAGCCAGTTGGTTCCGGACCTCTGGTTGTTGTATTTGCATTCTGTTTTCCAGCTGGTTCCGTACCACTGTTTGTTGTATTTGCGTTGTGTTCTCAAGCCTGTTCATTTGCTCTGGTTGTTGCATTTGCTTTGTTTTCCTGCTGCTTCCGTATCACTGGATTGTGTGTTAACCAGCTGTTCCGTACCTCTACTTGTTGTATTTGCTTGTGTTTTCCAGCTGGTTCCGTATCACTTGATTGTGTGTTAACCAGCTGGTTGCTTGCCTATGGTTGTTGTATTATTGCTTTGAGTTTTCAGCTGGTTCCATAACAATGGTTGTTGTGTTTGCTTTGTGTTCTGCAGCTTCTTCCGTACCATTGGATTGTGTGTCAGCCAGCTCGTTCCGTGCCTCTAACTTGTTGTGTTTGCTTGTGTTTTTCATCTGATTCCATACCATTGGATTTGTGTTAACCAGCTCTCTCCGTACCTATGTTGTTATATTTGCTTTGTGTTTTCCAGCTGTTCTTGAGCTACTATATTGTGTGTTAGACATCTGGTTCATTACCTCTGTTTGTTGTTTTTGTTATGATTTTCAGCTGCTTCCGTACCACTGTATTGTATTTAGGTCAGCAGGTTCTGCACCACTGGTTGTTGTAAGTGCATTGTGTTTTCCAGATTGTTCCGAAACGATTGTGTAATCCAGTTAGTATCGTACCACTGCGTGTTGTATTGGCTTTGTGTTTTCCAGTTGGTTTCGTGCCAATGGATTGGGAGATAGCTTGATTGTTCAATAGATCTTTTTGTTGTGATTGCTGTTTTTTAGAAAAATCTGTACCACAGGATTATGCATTAGCCTGTTGCTTACGTACCTTTTCTGTTGTATTTGTTTGTGTTTTCCAGCTGGTTCCCTTTCACTGGATTGTATGTTATCCAGATGGTTCAGTTCCCCTGGTTGTGAGAAGATGTTTCCGTTTCAATGCTCTACATTAACGGATGTGCGGGTGTTTTATAACTATTGTACGCCTTGCACTACATGAGTATCCATTTAAAGCTTATTAAAACCTAAATCTATCAATTAAGGCAATTATTTTTTTTTTGTTTTCTCATTTGATCAATAATAATAATCGCGTTGCATTACATGACATGCCATAAACTAAGAAGTTGTTTCTCCCTTACGTTACAAGCAAATACAACAACCAATGGAACGGAACCAGCTTTCTAAAACACAACCTATCGATACGTAACATGATGGAAAACACGAAGCAAATATAAGAACCGGAAGTACGGGACTAGCTTGCTGATAAAATATCCAGTGGTACTGAACCAGATGGTAAACACAAAGCAAATTAAACAACCAGTGGTACGAAACAAGCTGGCTAACATAATCCTTTGGTACAGAAACTGATGCAGAGCAGAAAGTAAATTCAATAAGCAGTGGTAGGGAACCAGCTGATTAACACACAATCGATTGATATGGTTGATTGATTGATTTAATTTTAACGGCGCACCAGCACCTTTAGGCTATATAGCGCCATACAGTAGGTCGTTTGTGTAAAAGGAAAGGTTCAATATCGACCAGCGATATAGTCAAATATCCATAGTAGTTAAATCTAAAATGGCAAATGTTGATAACAGTTCAAGATGTTGGTTCCCGAGCAACGTGAAATGTAAATGATGTATCTTGATGAAAAGATGTATATAATAGTTGGTATTTGCATTAGTTAAAAATTAGTTTGGGTAAGGTCATACAAGTTACAGTTTAAAACAAGGATTTACTTCCTTTAGGAAATCTAAAATAGTAGTGATTGGAATAGTATCAAAAAGTTGCTGCATGTCGTGTACATTAGAGTATTTATCACGCGTAGGTTGATTGATTGATTGATTGATTTACTTTTAACGGCGCACCAGCACTTTTAGGCTATCTAGCGCCATACAGTAGGTCATATTTGTAAAAAGAGAGATTCAATATCGACCAGCAATATAGTAAAAAATCCATAGTAGTTAAACATAAAATGGTAAATGTTGGTAACAGTTAAAGATATTGGTTCCCGGTCAACAGGAAATGTAATGATGTATCTTGATGAATGATGTAGATAATAGTTGGTATTAGTATTAGATAAAAATGAGTTTGGGTAAGATTATACAGTTTCAGTTTAAAATAAAGATTTACTTCCTTTAGGAAATTTAAAAAACTAGCGATTTGAATAGTATAAAAAAGTTCCTGCATGTCTTGTACATTATAGTATTTAACACGCGTAGGTTGCAGGTCGGAACACGTGGTCATGAAGTGTTTAACAGTAAATGATACATTGCAAGGAACGCACTCTGGTGGATCTTCACCTTTTAGTATGTGTGAGTGGGTAATATATGTATGACCGATTATGATTCTTGCAATGACAACCTCCTCCCTACGAATAGTTCTCTAGGAAGGAGTCCATTCTCCCAAGATTGGTTTGATGGCATGAAGTTTGTTATTGATTGCATTATCCCATGATACCTGCCACTTTTGACGGAGATACTTTTTGATATAAGGTTTAAAATCAGAATATGGTAATTTAAAATCCGATGGTTCTAAAGATAGAGCCATCTTAGCAGCCCGGTCTGCTTCTTCGTTACCTCTTATACCAATATGGCTAGGGAGCCAACAGTATACTATATTGATTGAGGCACTAAGCTCATAGTTTTTGACCAGAACATTCACCAATAGTGGATTATATAGTTTGATATTGTGTAGCGCCTGAAGCACTGATAATGAGTCACAGAAGAAAATAATATTTAGAATGTATTTAGATTAATAAATGTCAGAGCAAGGTCTATTGCTCTGATTTCCGCTGAAAATATGGATGCATCTTTTGGCAAACGCTCTTTGGTTATGTGTTTGTCACTGACGAAAGCTGCAGCAACCTTATCAGCAACATTTCGTCCATCAGTATGAAATCTAGCAAAATGTGTAAAGTCATTGAGAAGACCATGATAAGACTTCAAGAATAGGATAGGGTTTGTCTCAGATTTTTTTCCGATCGTGTAACGTTTGTAACGTGTAACTTGGGTTTGCTTAATGAGCCAAGGTGGTGTTTTCGAGACAAATGTTTTATGGATTGATTGATTGATTTATATTTTTACGGCGCATCAGCACTATGTGGCTTTTTAGCGCCAAACATTAGTTTATATTCTTTTACATTTATAAATGGTAAAATAATTTTATCGACCAGCGATTGGAGACCAAAGAGTTAAATGGTAAACCGATAAAAATGTGAACGATTGTAAATAAATAAAAGTTTCCCGATCAACGGGGTGTGCAAATGTATGATAACGAAAACATATGATTGGCAATTAAAATCTATCGACTGCATAAATATAACACAAAAATAAACAAGGTGATAAAATAAAAGCTATAACTTACTATAAATGTTTGCTTCCTTAAGGAAGTCTATAATGTTGGTAATGTTAACTGTATGAAAGAGCTCCCTCATGTTTTGCACAACGTAGTAATGATTACGCGTATGTTCAAGATCGAAGCATTCCAGCATAAAGTGCTTAACGGTGAATGGTTCATTACAAGCTATGCACTCTGGTGGGTCTTCTCCTTTTAATATTTAGGAGTGTGTTAAATAAGTATGACCGAGTCGAATTCTTGCAATGACTACCTCCTCTCTACGGACGGATCTGTAGGATGGGGTCAATTCTCCTAAGGTTGGCTTGATGGCATGAAGTTTGTTATTCATGGCATCATTCCATGATGCCTGCCATTTCTGGCGTAAACAGTCTTTGATACAACGTTTAAAATCAGTATAGGGTGCTTTAAAATCAGTTGGTTCTAGTAATAGGGCCATTTTATGAGCACGATCTGCTTTATCATTGCCTTTAATTCCTACATGGCTGGGTAACCAACAGTATACTATATATTGTGGGAGGTACTCAGCTCAGTATGCCTAAGAAGAATATTTGCTAATAATGGATTCTCCAGTTTTCTGTTATGTAGTGACTGAAGTACTGATAGTGAGTCGGAGAATATTATGCTATTTGAAATACGCATGCTTGCAATGTATTGCAAAGCAAGGTCTATTGCCCTAATTTCGGCTGAAAAAATGGATGTACCATTTGGCAAGCGAACTTTGGTTGTGTGGTTTCCACTTACGAAGGCTGCAGCAGCCCTTTCCTCATCTTTTGATCCATCGGTATATATTTTTGTATATTTTTCAAATTGTGAGAGGAGTTCATGGTAAGAGTTGTGGAAAATGGAAGGGTTTGTCTCCGATTTTTTCCATCATGTAACGTAAAAATTACCCTTGGTTGCTGGAGTAGCCATGGGGGCGTTTCGGAGATATTGGCTTTCAGAATTTTTGAAAAATCAATTTGAGTACTTTCGAGAAAATGTGATATTCTAATGCCAAATATAGGTATGACATTTGGTTTATTGTCATATAAGGATTTATATTTTGGTTCAAAAACTGCCGAAAAAGCTTTGTACAGAGGGCTGGATCTTAATTTGATAGCATATTGTGCGGAAAGCATTTCTCTGCGTTGTGATAATGGTGGCTCATCCGCTTCGATGAGGGGGCTTTCACACGGGGATGTTTTAAATGCTCCCAGGGCAAGTCTTATTCCCTGATGATGGATTGTTTCAAGCATCTTTAAATACGATTTCCTTGCTGAACCATAAACAGCGCAAACATAGTCTAATTTGGAGCGGATAAACGTTCTGTATAAATTAAGTATGACTCTCCTATCAGCACCCCAGTCAGTGTGCGCTATTACTTTAAGTAAATTAAGAGATTTCAAACATTTGGCTTTCAAAAATTTCAGATGTGGAATAAAAGTCAGTTTTCTATCGAAGATAATGCCTATAAATTTTGTTTCCTCAACAATTGGAATAGGTGTTCCTTCCAGCGTGAGATTAGGTCCATCGTGATGTCTTCGTAACTGACAGAAATGCATACAGACAGTTTTTGATTTAGAGAATTTGAAGCCATTAGTATTGGCCGAATTTTGAATTTTGTTTATGTTTTGTTGTAATTGTCTTTCAATTGTATGCATGTGTTTGGATCGGTAACATATTAAAAAGTCATCAAAATATAATGAGAAATCCAGACCTGGAATCAGACACTTGGTGATGCTATTAATCTTTATATTGAAAAGCGTCACTGATAAAATACTGCCCTGGGGTACACCCGTCTATTGATCGTGTATATCAGAGAGGGTGGAGCCCACTCGTACTTTGAATTCCCTGTCTGAGAGGAAGTTTGATATGAATGAGGGCAGTCGGCCTTTTAGACCCAGATCGTGTAGGTCATTTAGTATCCCGTACTTCCATGTTGTGTCATAGGCCTTTTCCAAATCAAAGAAAACCGCTACTAAATGTTCCCTCTTTACGAAAGTATCACGAATAAATGTTTCGAGTCTAACCAGATGGTCGTTGGTTCTACGACCATGACGAAAGCCACTTTGGAAAGGAGAAATTAAATTGTTGCTTTCCAGATACCATACAAGCCGAGAATTGATCATTCGTTCCATTGTTTTACATACACAGTTAGTTAGTGATATAGGTCTTTAGTTGGTAGGGTCTGTGCTATCTTTGCCTGATTTGGGGATTGGTATTATTATTGCTTCTTTCCAAATTTTTGGTACATTGCCAGTAAATAAATCATTAAAGATTTCCAGAAGAACTCTCAAGGATGGATCTGGAAGGTGTTTTAAAAACTGATAATGTATATCGTCAGGCCCAGCGGAAGTATATTTGGCCTTTCTCAGGGATTCCATAAGTTCCGACAATGAAAACAGTTGGTTATAACTCTCTAAGTTATTTGATGTGAATTTCAACCGTATTTTTTCTTTTTAAATTTTAAGTCTTCGGAAAGCTTCGGAATAATTAGACGATGAGGAATTTTTGGAGAAACAATCAGCAAGTACATTAGCTATTTCTTGCTTGCTTTTATAATTGATGTTATTTAGCTTCAGGTGTTGGAAGCAATTATATTTCCCTTTACCATTAATTTGCGGATCGTGTCCCAAACTTTGTTTATAGAGGAACTAGAGCTTAAAGTTGAAACATATTTTTTCCATGATGTTCGTTTATTTTCTTTAAACGTGCGGCGAGTTTTAGCCCGCGTAGTACGGTATTGAGCTAGATTTTCGGGCGTTGGACGATTATTGAATTTGTTCAGTGCTTCTCGGCGTTGTTTAATGGCTTCTTCACATTCTTTAGTGAACCATGGTTTGGGCTTTTTTTGAGAATTTGTTGAGGACTTAGGAATGGACTCTTCTGCAATCTCGATTACGATAGATGTAAATTGTCGAATTGGATTGTCATCATTTAGTATGGTATTCCTGTTAAGTCTCATTGCACAAAGTGTTTCAAATTTGGCCCAGTCAGCTTTCTTCGAGTTAAACTGTGGAATTTTGTCATCGATTTTGGTATTGGTGCTGTTAAGCTTTATTGGAAAATGATCACTGCTATGAAGGTCATCAGCGACCTTCCAGTTAAAATCCAACAGAAGTGAAGGAGTACATATTGTTAAGTCAATGCAAGTGTATGTACCCGTTCCTGGGTGCAGATAAGTCGGAAACTTGTTATTAAATAGACACAAGTCGTATCTAGCAACAAAATCTTCAACTTTTTTCCCTCTGTCACTTATGTATTTCGATCTCCATAAAATGTTATGGGCATTAAAATCACCAAGTAAAACAAATGGCGTGGGAATTTTTTGAACAAGTATGTCTAATTCGTTTGGTGATAATTTAGTATTTGTTGGTATGTAGACAGAACAAAATGTAATCACCCGATGTAGAGTGACACTTACAGCAATGGCATGTAGATTTGTATTTAAAGGGATGTTTCTATGTGGGGCTCTATTGTTCACATCAATAGACACCCCTTCTGAGGCCCAGTCAACGTTTTGTAGGTAGGTGTTAAACAGGGAGTAGTTTTTGAATGTGATATTGTCCGTATCTTTTAAAAAGGTTTCCTGAAGACATAACAAAGCTGGATCATATTTATTTAAAAGCAGAAGAATCTCATTGTAATTAGCTTTAAGTCATGGACAGTTCCATTGTATTATTGTGTTTTTCATTATAAATTTAGAATGGAGGTTTTGGATTTAGGTTAGACTTTTCGAGGGGAACATCTATAGGGTTATTTATCTGGGGGAAGTACGGGTGTGATTCTTTTGTTAGGTTTTGAGCTACCCTGAGAACACGGAGCAGTATCTTCTGCATCCATGTTCTCAATGTCCCCAAATCTATTGAATAGTTTGATGGGGGCATCTGACCCCTTTTGGTGTCTATTTCCATGGGATTTGCTTTTCTTTGGTGACTTAGTTTGCTGATTGTTGATAATGGTCGTTTGGGTAGATGCCGTGGTTTTTTTTCTGCTTGGTAATGTGGGGTGTTATGTTTTAATGTTGAACCGGGTATATCTGTTTGAGTTTGTGCGTCTTTCGTTGCTTTCTGGCTGCTCTTTACTACAGTTGAGAAGGATGGGCCGGGGAATGATCTAGCTTGAACAAGCTTCCTGGCCTCTGGATAGGGAATATTATTAGTGTATTTAATCCTGTGGATCTCCTTCTCCTGACTCCAAGTGTCGTATTCCTTGGAACTAGCATGATGTTCTTTGCCGCAGTTTACGCAGTGCGGAGTGGCCTTGCACTCTGATTCCCGGTGGGAGGAGATGCCACACAGGCCACAGATTTGTCTTTTAGAGCATCTGTCTTCATGATGGCCGTATTTTTGTCATTTGTAACATCGGAGGGGATTCGGTATATATACCTCAACCTTAACTTGTAAGAAGCCAACCTTGACCACTTTATGAAATATGGGCTTATTAAAGGTGAGTATAATAGTGTTGGTGTCCTGCAGATTTATGTTTCGTTTGATACGAATTCTACGGACTGCAGTGACACCTTCAGCTTTCATGCCATCGACGATGTCCTTGTCGCAGACTCCAGCAAAGTCACGGCAACGAATGATGCCTTTTGATGTATTAAGTGTAGAGTGGGCGGAGCAGGTTACTGGAATATCTTGAAAGGACTTACTTTTCAGTATATTTTCAGTTTGAGCTTTGCGCTCACACTCTACAAGTAGGTCACCTGATCTTAGCTTCATCACATATTTTGGCTTGCCGACTAATCCAAGTATAGTCTTTTCGACTATAAATGGTGACAATGTGGCAAGTTGTTTAGCTTTGTCTTTTGAATGGATGACCATTAAGCGAGGAAAGGATTCCACACTACATGGTTCATCATCCGACTCTGATGACACAGTTTTGGTACGTTTTGGAGTTTTTTTTAAATTCTCCATGAAGACAGTTTGAAAGATTCAGCACCCGTGCTCCCCACCCACCAAGGAGCCCAACAAGGGGACACTTTTAAAGTGCCAGGGATACACAAACACCATACTCTGTTGGTAAAATTATCTTTGGTTGACCCTGAAGTTGCCAATTTCGAAGGTCAGTAAAATTACCCCGCGATTGAACCGTTAAGCCACCGCTTTCTAGGAAGTCTTCTAAGATTTAAGAAAGGGAAAGATATAGGAATAGAATATAGGGGCAACTGTGGTATCAAGCGAGATACAAGAATAAAGTAAAAGGAGGTGAGAGAGTTAATTAAGACTTCCTAGGGCTCGGCGTGACCAGCCGATTAGTCGAGACCGGGCCCATCTCAACCAACATGTCTTAAGAGAAGTAGAGGCCAAAGTAGTGTGTTGCAGCTACCAGGATCCTTTCCTCCTCCGTTACGGGTCGCAACCCACGGCAAACAGGTTGCCTCTACTTAGTCGCCTTTTATGACACGTGGCGAGGCACGGCGGGCCAATTCTACAACCCCGGACCCGCAGGGGGAGTTTTCTGGATTGAAGATAGATTACATTTGATTTGGGCAAAGCAGGATGATATTCTGAAACCAAATGAAGATATAGCATTTGGTTTATTTACGTATACAATTTTGTAATTTGGATGAAAAGCGGCCGCAAAAAGCAGGGTTCAGAGGGTTGGATTGTTACTTAAGAGCATAATGTGCAGAAAGCATTTCTCTGCGATGCGATAAAGTTGGTTCATTCGCTTCCACGAGAAGGCTTTCACACGGAGATGTCTTAAATGCTCCTAGAGCAAGTCTTATTTCCGGATGATAAATTGGGTCTAGCATTTTCAAATAAGACTTCCTAGCTGAACCATAAACAATGCATCCATAGTCTAAGATGGAACGCATAAATGTTCTATACAAATTAAGGAGTACTTTATTATCAGCACCCAAATCAGTGTGAGCAATTACTTTAATCAAGTTTACGGTTTTTAAGCATTTAGCTTTCAAATTCTTAATGTGTGGTATGAATGTCAGCTTTTTGTCAAACAGAATACCCAAGAATTTTGTTTCTTAAACAACTGGTATAAGTGTTCCATCCAGCGTGAGTTTAGGTTTATCATGATGTCTTCGCAACGGACAAAAATGCATGCATACTGTTTTTGATTTTGAAAATTTGAAACCGTTAGTGCTGGCCCAACTTTGAATCTTATTGATATTTTGCTGGAGTTGCCTCTCAATTCTATGCATGTGCTTTGATCGATAACAAATTAAAAAATCGTCAACATATAATGAGCAATAAACACCGGGAACTAGGCATTTAGTGATACTATTGATTTTGATGTTAAAAAGCTTCACAGATAAAATACTGACCTGCGGCACACCCATCTCTTGCTGGTGTGTATCGGAGAGGGTAGAGCCCACTCGAACTTTGAATTCCCTGTCAGAGAGAGAATTGAAGATAAATGAGGGCAGACGGCCTTTAAGTCCCAGATCGTGCAGGTCCTTTAGTATCCCGTACTTCCATGTTGTGTCATAAGCCTTTTCTAAATGAAAAAACCGCTACAAAATGTTCTTTTACATAAAGGTATCACAAATGAATGTTTCTAGTCTAACTAGATGTTCATTAGTACTCCGTGCATATCGAAAGCCACTTTGGAAAGGAGATATTAAATTGTTAGTCTCCAAGTACCAGATAAGTCGAGAATTGATCATTCGTTCCATTGTTTTGCACACACAGCTTGTCAGTGCAGTTTGTCGGTAGCTGTTGGGGTCTTTGCTATCTTTACCGGGTTTGGGAACTGGTATTACAGTTGCATTTTTCCAATTTTTTGGTATATTACCAGTAAGCCATAAATCATTAAAGCGTTTAATAAGAATTGTTAATGATGATTCTGGAAGGTGTTTCAAAAACTTGTAATGTACTTTATCAGGCCCAGTGGATGTATCATGGGCCTTATCTAAAGCCTTCCTAAGCTCCGATAATGAGAACAACTGAGTATAACTTTCCAAGTTGTTGTATGTGAATTTTAAACGTGAATTTTCTTTTTGAGCTTATGTTTTTGGAAGGCTTCGGTATCATTAGATGATGATGAATTTTTGGAGAAACTGTCAGCAATAGTATTTGCAATGTCACTTTTTGAATTAAAGTTTTTTTTGTTTAGTTGCAGGTGTCGGAGAGGGTTTTGTGTGTTCGTTCCGTATATTTTGCGTACAGTATCCCAAACCTTCTGAACAGAGGAACGAGAGTTTAAAGAAGAAACATATTTCTTCCACGATGCTCGTTTATTTTCCCTGATTTGTGCGACGAGCTTTGGCCCTGGCAATGCGATATATATTTAAGTTTTCGGGGGTCGGGTGATTATTAAATTTGTTTAATGCTTTTCGACGTAGTCTAATTGCTTCCTTACATTCCTTAGTGACCCAAGGTTTTAGGATTCTTTTACAATTGGTAGAGGACTTCAGAATATAGTGTTCTGCAATCTCTATTAAAATAGATATAAAAAGCTGAATGGGATCGTTGACATTGAAAACTGTGTCCTCATTCAACCTAGTTTTGCAGAGTATTTCGAACTTGACCCAGTCAGCCTTCTTTAAATTCCATTGTGGAATTATTTCATCAATTGTAGTGATAAGATTTACAAGGGAGATTGGAAAGTGATCGCTACTGTGAAGATCATCAGCGACCTTCCATTCATAGTTTAAAAGCAACGAGGGAGAACAAATTGTCAAATCGATGCATGTGTATGTACCCGTGCCTGGATGTAGGTATGTAGGTGTTTTGGTATTATAGAGACACAGATCGTGTCTAGAAATACAGTCTTTAATGTTGTGACCTCTGTCACTTATATGATTTGAACCCCATAAAATGTTATGGGCATTAAAATCCCCGAGTAAAACAAATGGTGCAGGAAGTATGTGAACAAGGGTATCGAAGTCGTTTGAGTCTAGGTTAGTGTTTGTTGGTAAGTAAATAGAGCAAAATGTAATCACTCGCCGAAGAGTGACGCTTACAGCAGTGGCTTGTAAATTTGTGTTTAGAGGAATGACCTTATGATGGGCTTTATTTTTCACAATAACAGAGACTCGCCCTGAGGCCCTGTCAACATTCTGAGAGTAGTGGTTAAACAAGGAGTAGTTTTTAAGTGTGATATTGTCTATATTTCTCAAAAATGTTCCTGAAGACAGAGTACTGCAGGATCATGTTCATCAAAAAGCAAAAGGATATCTTGGTAGTTGTGTTTAAGTCCTCTACAATTCCATTGTAAAATGGTGTTCTTCATTACAACTATATATTAGACCGTTAGAGTGGCAAATAATTTGGTTATTTATCTGGAGGAAGTACGGGGGTGTATCTTTTGTTATTGGATCTGAAGTTACCCTACGGTCATGAAGCAGATTCCTCCGCATATATATCCTCTAGGTCTTCAAACCTGTTGTGTGTTTTTACAGGGTCATCAGACCCTTTTTTATGCCTATTTGTTTGAAGCCTTTTCTTGCTATTTGGTGATTTTGGTGGTGAGGTAATGGCGAATGTTGTTTGCGTCGATGTAGGGTTTTTCTGCGGTCTATATTGTGGGATGCTTGAGTCAGAATGGGGTTCAGGCGGGGTTTTTGAGTTTGTGCATCGTCCGTTGCTTTTTGCTTGCTCTTCATTACAGTTGAGAAGGAAGGGCTGGGGAATGATCTATCTTGAACAAGCTTCCTGGCCTTTGGATAGGGAATATTATTAATGTATTTAATCCTCTGGATTTCCTTCTCCTGTCTCCAAGTGTCGCATTCCTTGGAACTAGCATGATGTTCTTTGCCGCAGTTTACGCAGTGCGGAGTGTCCTTGCACTCTGATTCCTGGTGGGAGGAGTCGCCACACCGGCCATAGATTTGGCTTCAAGAGTATCTGTCTTCATCATGGCCGTATTTTTGGCATTTGTAATCTCGGAGGAGATTCAGTATATATACCTCGACCTTAACTTGTAAAAAGCCAACCTTGACCACTTTAGTTAATATGGGCTTATTAAAGGTGAGTATCATAGTGTTGGTTTCCTGCATATTATTGTTTCGTTTGATACGAATTCTACGGACTGCAGTGACACCTTCAGTTTTCATGCCATCGACGATGTCCTTTTCGCAGACTTCAGCAAGGTCACGGCAACGAATGATGCCTTTTAATGTATTATGTGTAGAGTGGGTGGAGCAGTTAACTGGAATATTGTGAAATGTCTTAATTTTCAGTATATTTTCAGTTTAAGATTTGCGCTCACACTCTACAAGTAGGTCACCTGATCTTAGCTTCTTCACACTTTTCGGCTTGCCGACTAATCCAAGTATAGTCTTTTCGACCATAAATGGTGACAATGTGGCAAGTTGTTTAGCTTTGTCTTTTGAGTGGATCTCCCATGAAGCGAGGAAAGGATTCCACACTACATGGTTCTTCATCCGACTCTGATGACATAGTTTTGTTTCGATTTGGATTTTTTTGGAATTCTCCATGATGGCAGTTTGAAAAGGAAAAGTACAGTATCGACCAGCGATATAGTAAAATATCCATAGTAGTTAAATCTAAAATGGCAAATGTTGAGAACAGTTAAAGACGGTGGTTCCCGAGCAACGGGAAATATAAATGATGTATCTTGATGAAAGTTATAAACAACAGTTTGTATTTGCATTAGTTGAAAATTAGTTTGGGTAAGGTCATACAAGTTACAGTTTAAAATAAACATTTACTTCCTTTAGGAAATATAAAATACTAGTGATTTGAATAGTATCAAAAATTTCCTGGATGTCGTATACATTATATTATGTATCACGCGTAGGTTGCAGGTGGTAACACGTGATCATAAAGTGTTTAACAGTAAATGGTACATTGCAAGGAACGCACTCTTTTGGATCTTCATCTTTTAGTATGTGTGAGTGGTTCTGTATGTATGACCGATTCTGATTCTTGCAATGACAACCTCCTTCCTACGAATAGTTCTGTAGGAAGGAGTCCATTCTCCCAAGATTGGTTTGATGGCATGAAGTTTGTTATTGATTGCATCATCCCTTGATACCTACCACTTTTGACGTAGATACTTTTTGATACCAGGTTTAAAATCAGAGTATGTTAGTTTAAAATTCGATGGTTCTAAAGCTAGGGCCATCTTAGCAGCCAGGTCTACTTCTTCGTTACCTCTAATGCCAATATGGCTAGGTAGCCAACAGTATACTATATTGCATGAGGTACTAAGATCAAAGTTTTTGACCAGAACGTTCACCAATAGTGGAGTATCTAGTTTGATATTGTGTAGCTCCTGAAGCACTGATAATGAGTTACAGAAAATAATACTATTTAGAATGTGTTTAGATTTAATAAATGTCAGAGCAAGGTAAATTGTTCTGATTTCCGCTGAAAATATGGATGCATCATTTGGCAAACGCTCATTGGTTATGTGTTTGACACTGACGAAGGCTGCAACAGCCGTATCAGCATCCTTTGATCCATCAGTATAAAATCTAGCATAATGTGTAAAGTTATTGATAAGATCATGATAAGAGTTCAAGATTAGGATAGGGTTTGTCCCAGTTTTCTTTCCGATCTTGTAACGTAAAATTCACTTGAGGTTGCTTTATGAGCCAAGGTGGTGTTTTCGAGAGAAATGTTTTCTGGTTTGAAGATAGATTACATTTGATTTGGCCAAAGCAGGATGATATATTAAAACCAAATGAAGGTATAGCATTTGGTTTATTTACGTATAAAGTTTTGTAATTTGGATGAAAAACGGCCGAAAAAGCTGGGTTCAGAGGGTTGGATCGTAAATTATGAGCATAATGTGTAGAAAGCATTTCTCAGCGATGCGATAAAGGTGGCTCATTCGATTCCACGAGAAGGCTTTCACACGGAGATGTCTTAAATGCTCCTGGAGCCAGTCTTGTTCCCTAATGATCAATTGGGTCAAACGTTTTCTAATATGACTTTCTAGCTGGAACATAAACAATGCATCCATAGTCTAAGATGGAACGGATAAATGTTCTATACAAATTAAGGAAGACGTTTTTATCAGCACCCCAATCAGTTTGAGAAATTACTTTGATCAAATTTAAGGCTTTTAACCATTTAGCTTTCAAATTCTTAATGTGTGGTATGAATGTCAGCTTTTTTGTCAAATATAATACCTAAACATTTTGTTTCCTCAACAACTGGAATATGTGTTCCATCCAACGTGAGTTTAGGGTCATCATGATGTCTTCGTAACTGACTGAAATGCATGCATACTGTTTTTGATTTTGAAAATTTGAAACCGTTGTTACTGGCCCAACTTTGAATCTTATTGATATTTTGCTGGAGTTGCCGCTCAATTGTATGCATGTGCTTTGATCGATTACCAATTAAAAAATCATCGACATATACTGAGCAATCCACACCGGGAGCTAAGCAATTGGTGATACTATTGATTTTGATGTTAAATAACGTCACAGATAAAATACTGCCCTGAGGAACACTCATCTCTTGCTGGTGCGTATCGGAGAGGGTAGAGCCCACTCGAACTTTGAATTCCCTGTCAGAAAGAACATTGGTGATAAAATGAGGGCAGACGGCCTTTGAGTCCCAGATCGTGCAGGTTTTTAGCATCCCGTACTTCCATGTTGTGTCATAGGCCTTTTCTAAATAAAAAAAAACGCTACTATATGTTCTTTTTTGATAAAAGTATCACGAATATAATGTTTCTAGTCTAACTAGATGATCGTTAGTACTCCGTCCATATCGAAAGCCATTTTGAAAAGTAGATATTAAATTGTTAGTTTCCAAGTACCAGAGAAGTCGAGAATTGATCAATCGTTCCATTTTTTTTGCACACACAGCTTGTCAGTGCAATTGGTCGGTAGCTGATTGGGTCTTCGCTATCTTTACCGGTTTTGGGAACTGGTATTACAGTTGCTTTTTTTAGTTTTTTGGTATATTACCAATAAGCCATATTGATTGATTGATTGATTTATATTTTTACGTCGCACCAGCACTATGTGGTTATTTAACGCCAAACATTAGGTTATATCCTTTTACATTTAAAGCTGGTAAAATAATTTTATCGACCAGCTATTGGGGTCCAAACAGTTAAAGGTAAAGCGATAAAAATGTGAACGATGGTAAAGTATAAAAAGTTTCCCGACCAACGGGGTGTGTAAAACTATGATAACGAAAACATATGATTGGCAAATAAAATCTATCGACTGCATAAATATAACACAAAACTGAACAAGGTGATAAAATAATGGCTAAAATAAAAGCTATAACTTATGATAGATATTTGCTTCCTTAAGGAAAACGAATGATCAATTCTCGACTTCTCTGGTACTTAGAAGCTAACAAATTAATATCTTCTTTTCAAAGTGGCTTTCCATATGGACGGAGTACTAATGATCATCTAGTTAGACTAGAAACATTCATTCGTGATACCTTTATCAAAATAGAACATTTAGTAGCGGTTTTATTTTGATTTAGAACAGGCCTCTGACACAACATGGAAGTTCGATATACTAAAAGACCTGCACGATCTGGGACTCAAGGGCCGTCTGCCCTCATTTATCTCCAATTTTCTCTCTGTCAGGGAATTCAAAGTTCGAGTGGGCACTACCCTCTCCGATATGCACCAGCAAGAGATGGGTGCTCCTCAGAGCAGTATTTTATCTGTGACGCTATTTAGCATCAAATTCAATAGTATCACCAAACGCTTAGCTCCCGGTGTTGATTTCTCATTATATGTTGACGATTTTTAAATTTGTTATCGCTCAAAACACATGCATACAATTGAGAGGCAACTCCAGCAAAATATCAATAAGATTCAAAGTTGCGCCACTAATAACGGTTTCAAATTTTCAAAATCAAAAACCGTATGCATGCATTTCTGTCAGTTGCGAAGACATCATGATAACACTTAACTTACGTTGGAAGGAACACTTATTCCAGTTGTTGAGGAAACAAAATTCTTGGGTATGCTATTTGACAAAAAGCTGACATTCATACCACACATTAAGAATTTGAAAGCTAAATGCTTAAAAGCGATCAATTTGATTAAAGTAATTGGTCACACTGATTTGAGTGCTGATAAAAAGTCCTCCTTAATTTATATAAAACATTTATCCGTTCAATCATAGACTATGGATGCATTGTTTATGGTTCAGCTAAGAAAGTCTTTTTTGAAAATGCTTGACACAATTCATCATCAGGGAATAAGACTTGCTCTAGGAGCATTTAAGACATCTGCGTGTGAAAGCCTTCTCGCGGAAGTGAATGAACCACCTTTATCGCATCGCAGATAAATGCTTTCTGCACATTATGCTCTTAAGTTACGATCCAACACTCAGAACCCCGCTTTTTTGGCCGTTTTTCATCCATATTACAAATCTTTACATTTTAGAAAGGAGATTGATTGATTGATTGATTGATTAATTAATTTAGATTTTTACGTCGCACCAGCACTATGTGGCTATTTAGCGCCAAACATTAGGATATATCCTTTTACATTTAAAACTGGTAAAATAATTTTATCGACCAGCGATTGAGATCCAAACAGTTAAAGGTAAAGCGATACAAATGTAAACGATGTTAAAGTATTAAAAGTTTCCCGATCAACGGGGTGTGCAAAAATATGATAACGGAAACATATGATTGGCAATTAAAATCTGTCGACTGAATAAATATAACACAAAACTGAACAGGGTAATATAATAAAAGGTATAACTTTCGATAGATATTTGCTTCCTTAAGGAAGTCTATAATGTTGGAAATGTTAACTGTATCAAAGAGCTCCCTCATGTCTTGCACAACGTAGAAATGATTACGCGTAGGTTGAAGATAGAAGCATTCCAGCATAAAGTGCTGAATTGTGAATGGTTCATTACAATCTATGCACCCTGGTGGGTCTTCTCCTTTTATTATGTAGGAGTGTGTTAAATAAGTATGACCGAACCGAATTCTTGCAATCGCTATCTCCTCTCTACGGACGGATCTGTAGGAAGGGGTCCATTCTCCTAAGGATGGCTTGATGGCATGAAGTTTGTTATCCACAGCATCATTCCATGATGCCTGCCTTTTCTGGCGTAAACAGTCTTTGATACAACGTTTAAAATCAGTATATGGTGCTTTAAAAACAGTTGGTTCTAGAAATATGGCCATTTTAGCAGCACGGTCTGCTTTATCATTACCTTTAATTCTTACATGGCTGGGTAACCAACAGTATACTATATTGCGGGAGGTACTCGGCTCAGCATGCTTAAGGTGAATATTTGCTAATAATGGATTTTCCAGTTTTCTGTTATGTAGCGACTGGAGTACTGATAGTGAATCGGAGAAGGTAATGATGTTTAAAATACGCTCGATTGACATGTACAATGTTTGTTATATATGAGGTGATTAAATACAGAATAAATTATATTTTACTTTTTATTGTGTTCTTTTATTTACTTTTCTCAAAACTCATAGATTAGAATTATATTGACATACATAATAACAACTTCATTTCATGTACATACATTTACTATACAAGGTAAAAAAATAAGATTGTTTATTAAACAATCATTCATATATACTTTAGGAAACAATTTTATCAAAAATGTATTGAACAGAGATTTTAATAAAATTTAGAGTAGTATTTATTTTATTATATCTAAACCAAAAATAAAATTCTTACTGGTAAAGGCTTAAACCTATTTATCTCTATTAACTCCCTATACTAGAAAACTTTCAAATATAAATCTGGGCAAATCCGAATTTTGGATAATTCCGAAATTCGTCCAACTTAAAATTTGGAGCAGTCCGAAATTTGTATAATTCAAAATCTGGGCAAATCCGAATTTTGGATAATTCCGAAATTCGTATAACTCAAAATCTGGAGCAGTCCGAAATTTGTATAATTCAAAATCTGGGCAGATACGAATTTTGGATAATTCCGAAATTCGTATATCTCAAAATCTGGAGCAGTCAGAAGGTTGTATAATTCAAATCTGGGCAAATTTGAATTTTGGATAATTCCGAAATTCGTATAGCTCAAATTCTGGAGCAGTCCGATATTTGTATAATTCGAAATATGTTCTTATTCTAATTTGGGATAATTCTGAAATTCTTATAACTCAAAATCTGGAGCAGTCCGAAATTTGAATAATTAAAAATCTGAGCAAAACCGATTTTTGGATAATTCGGAAATTCCTATAGCTCAAAATCTGGAGGAATCTGAAATTTGTATAACTAAAAATCTGGGCAAATTGGAATTTTGGATAATTCCGAAATTCGTATAGCTCAAAGTCTGGAGCAGTCCGAAGTTTGTATAATTCAAAATCTGGGCAAATCCGAATTTTGTGTATTTTAATGACAACTTTTTAGAGATAACATTTACCTGAATTAGATTCGTCATGATGACATAATTTCATAAATTAATGGTCAGAAAGGTGACAAACGATTCAGACTTCAATGTTGTCTTTCCTCTGCAAGGACGGTACAGTATGTACACTCTCCGAACCCTTGGAGAACTTTGGATGTTTACAGCAACATCAACAAACGGGACCCTCGAAATTCTCCGATTTGGGTTAGAAACGGGAACGCTACCACCTCGCGCTAAACAACATAGAAAGCTGGGAACAATGGCAACATTACAAAACTAACGGAGCACGTTCCATAAGGCACTATTGAATTAAAATACACAGTAAACAAGTAAGGCAACATACAATATCGTCATCTAGTATTATATAATTATCTAACGGTTACTCGAAACATAGTGACGAGTTGACAAAATTATCTCAATGGATGAAATGAATGTTCTGTCGGTCTCATTCAAAACCGCCATATGCTTTCAACGAGGGACCATCTCACAGCAATGTAATCAATGAAAAAGGTACATGTACTCAATATCTCAAATAATTGTATTAAACATACAGATAAAAAAATTGTGAGACTGGCATACCATTACCTGAAACATTAGGAATTGGTCCCCATTTGGTGAGAAATGGATAGTATATTTCAATCAAAGAAAATTACTTGAACTTTACCGTACAGCTACAGTCTCGCAATTTTGTTTACATTGTCTGTCATACATATGTTTACGATTAAGATAAAAATTGAAACATTGTATTGTTTATATTTCCACAAAAAATACTAATCATACAGATCATACCTTCATCTGAAAATTCTTCCTTTTACAATTATGAAAATTATACAGCACTTTCTATTAATGTATAATTTTCCTATGTGCAGTAGTGGTTTCACAGTGACTGACCAATATTAGCCCTAGTGGGATTCAAACCCACCGGGTTCTCCTCGGAAAACATTACCATCACATTGATTCACTATTCGACAATATTAATAATTCATAGCTAGAAGAACAAGGAGGAAATGAATTCAGAATTTCATTTGTATTATTACCATGAAAAATCTTCAACACTAAAACATATTGACATTGTAATCCATCATACATTGATACATATTGTTAAATTCATCTTTTTTATATAAAAATGTTAATTTCGAGAATAAATATACTGCATAATAGCAATAACAGTTTTATCCTTTTAATACGTAATTATGTACATCAATTACATTACATATTTTTTGAATATAAAATATTTGCTTCATTCTTGTATTTTTTTTTTCAGATGAAATAAATTTATTACGATTAAGATTATACGAAGAAAAATGAAATACCCAGGTCTCCGATGGAAATATACAAGCTGTAATATTTTTGTAGAAAGCATTGGTAACTATTCTTAAGGGAATTATCAGTAAAATTCAATTATAAATTATTGAATGTACATCAAGGTATTTATTTTTCTATATTTTCGGTATCATACTCATCTCTTGGTGCAACAGTCCATGATATATTTGGGTCCAATAGTATATGTAATATTTGGGTCCAATAGTCCATGTGATATTTGGGTCCAATAGTCCATGGAATATTTTTGTTCAATGGTCCATGTGATATTTGGGTCCAGTGATCCGTGTAATACTTGGGTCAAGTGTTCTGCATTATTGATTTACAGTTTCTCATAAGCACTCCAATCATTCACAAGTTTCAAACACTTTTCCAACTCAATTGTCTAGCCAAATCTCAATTTACATTATATTTATTTCAAATTTCCATTCATTACAGGTTCCTCAGAAGTTGCTTTAAAACTTCTCCGTACTCGAGTAAGAATTGAGCCTTTCCAGAGTAATGAGGACAGGCCTTTCAAATTGTAATATTCAGCCTCATGTAAAAATTTATGTTAAGTTTCGCCTGTCTCTAGGAATTGAGGATTCTGGCAAAGAGCCATTGTACCGAAGGTAGTTTAACATAAATCTCATATGAGCTGGATCTCTATCAAAGAAAATAAAATATGATCAACTGTGTACACTAGATTATATTTCCTTGGCAAAGAGTGACTCTGGGTCCTTACACAAATTAATTCTACTAGTTTCCATTTTACTTCCACCACATTTAACATAACTTTACTATTTTGCATTTGTTGTAGTTCCTTTAATATATTTTTTATCTCGTTACCTACACTTTTTTCCATCATTACTATTCACTTGCTTTTTATTCATTGGTTGTTTCAATACTGTACTATCTGTCTTCTTATTTAGATCCATCTTTACTTCTTATCCCTCATCTCTATCTCTGCTAAATAGCCTAAAAATGATAATGCGCCGTTAAAATTAAATTGATCAATCATCTCTAACTCTCCTCATTTCCGCTTCATATGTAATTTTATATTTACAAAATATTTAGAATTAATATAGTAAGTTATAGTTATCTCTAGCCAAGACTCAGAACTTTACGCCATGAAAACGTCATTCCTATGACAAGCATTTAGTTCAGCGTTATGTACCCAGTGATTTGGTTACTAGTAAATAAGAGAACATAGTCATTCAAATAGGAGTCATCTTTAGAACTTTAGCAGATATTTATTAAATACGTATGTCATTCCGTTTGGATATACATTAATTTAAAATGACTTTCATACATTAATTACTTATTGAACTCTTCTATGTTTGATCCATTGAAAATATGTTTCAGTTGTAACAATCAATAGACGTCCATAACTCTATTTCAAGTGTACAATTGGCAGACCCATGGACCAAATTAAGAAAGGTGTAGCACCAATTTATGTAACCATTACCTCTATCATAACAGTTATCAGTCGGGCTACTACAGGTTTCAGTCATGGCTACAAAGCATGAATATTTGCCAAACTAATTTTAGGTTATATAAGCATGTCACATAGACAAGAAGGAAGATATTAGTTTCCTGAGATTGTCCTCCAACAAGGCGTAAGACTCGCTTCCAAAGAGATACATCATGGGCCTATTGAAATCGGTTGGTAAGGATAATGATTCTGTGTAGCAATAGCCCTAGCTATATATTGTACCATATATAATATTTACTCTGACCATTTCTGCACTAGCTGTCTTGCTTAAACATGCTGTTTCCAGCTTTATAAGTGTCCTTCTCCACAAATATATCACTAATTGTGTCATGTAGTGAGAAAGACGGGTCGTCTTCCGCCATATTCATTGTGCCGTTAGTCTAGTATTGACAATGAAGAGAATATGGTAGAATAATCAAACGTAGGCTGGAAAATAATTGGTAGATCTAGTTTCGTCCGTGCAAGGACTTTAATAAAGAAACAGTACATATCAGATCTTGAACGAAAATTATTGAAACGTTTATTCGAACAATGACAGTATCATTATGGTCTTTTGGAAACATCTAAGAGAATGTTTTTACTCAGATGAGATTTATTGCTAATTCTTTAAAGCCCACATGTTGTTATCAACATATACATGAAACTAGGTTTCATTAAAAACTCGAATATAAAAAATACGTAACAGACTTTTAACCATACGTTCTTTTATGTACGCTAGCAGTTACACAAATCGATGTGTGCATATATGTATGCATGTGTGTATATAAGTATGCATGTATGTATGTATGTATGTATGTATGTATGTATGTATGTATGTATGTATGTATGTATGTATGTATGTATGTATGTATGTATGTATGTATGTATGTATGTATGTATGTATGTATGTATGTATGTATGTATGAATGTATGTATGTATGTATGTATGTATGAATGTATGTATGTATGTATGTATATATGTTTGTATGTATGTATATATGTATGTATGTATGTATGTATGTATGTATGTATGTATGTATGTATGTATGTATGTATGTATGTATGTATGTATGTATGTATGTATGTATGTATGTATGTATGTATGTATGTATGTATGTATGTATGTATGTATGTATGTATGTATGTATGTATGTATGTATGTATGTATGTATGTATGTATGTATGTATGTATGTATGTATGTATGTATGTATGCATGTATGTATTTATGTATGTATGTATGTATGTATGATTGATTGATTGGCTTAATTTTTACGGCGTAAAACCACTTTTAGGCGATACAGTAAGTCATCTATGTAAAACGAAAGCTTCAGTATCGACCAGCGATATAGTAAAATATCCATAGTAGTTAAATATAGAATGATAAATGTTGGTAACAGTTAAAAATGTTGGTTCCCGATCAATTGGAAATGTAAATGATGTATCTTGATGAAAAGATGTAAATAATAGTTGTTATTTGCATTAGTTAAAAATTAGTTTGGGAAAAGTCATGCAAGTTACAGTTTAAAATATACATTTACTTCCTTTAGGATATATAAAATACTAGTGATTTGAATAGTGTCAAAAAGTTTCTGTATGTCTTGTACATTATAGTATCTATCACGCGTAGGTTGCAGGTCGGAACACGTGGTCATAAAGTGTTGAAAAGTAAATGGTATATTGCAAGGAACGCACTCTTGTGGATCTTCATCCTTTTGTATGTGTGATTGGGTAATGTATTTATTACCGATTATGATTCTTGCAATGACAACATCCTCCCTACGAATACTTCTGTAGGAATGAGTCCATTCTCCCAAGATTGGTTTGATGGCAGGAAGTTTGTTATTAATTGCATCATCCTATGATACCTGCCACTTTTGACGTAGATACTTTTGGATGCAAGGCTTAAAATCAGAATATGGTAATTTAAAATCCAATGGTTCTAAAGATGGGGCCATCTTAGCAGCCCGGTCTTCTTCTTCATTACGTCTAATACCAATATGGCTAGGTAGCCAACAATATACTATATTGCATGAGGTACTAAGCTCAGCATGCTTAAGGAGAATGTTTTCTAATAATGGATTCTCCAGTTTTCTGTTATGAAGCGACTGAAGTACTGCTATAAAATCGGAGAAGATAATGCTGTTTAAAATACGCTCACTTGCATTGTATTGCAAAGCAAGGTCTTTTGCTCTGATTTCAGCTGAAAAAATTGACGATCCGTTTGGCAAGCGAATATTATTTATGTATTTATGTATTTTTCACTAACGAAGGCTGCAGCGGCCTTTTTCTCATCCTTTGATCCATCAGTATATATTCTTGAATAATTTTTGAACTGAGAGAGGAGTTCATGGTAAGAGTTGAGGAAGATGGACGGGTTTGTTTCCGGTTTTGTTCCATCGTGTAGCGTGAAAAGTACCCTTGGTTGCTTAAGTAGCCATTTCGGAAATGGTCGTGTTCAGAATTTTTGAAATATCAAATTTTATACTATCTAGGAATGGTAACATTCTAATGCCAAAGGTAGGTATTGCATTTGGTTTATTGTCATATAAAGTTTTATATTTGGCTTCAAAATCAGCCTAAAGAGCAGAGTTCAGAGGGTTTGATTTTAATTTGAGAGCGTATTGAGCGGAAAGCATTTCTCTTCGTTGTGCTAAAGGTGGTTCGTTCGCTTCAACGAGGAGGCTTTCACACGGAGATGTCTGATATGCTCCCAGGGCAAGTCTTATTCCCAGATGATGGACTGGGTCAAGCATCTTCAAATAAGACTTCCATGCTGAACCATAGACGATGCTACCATAGTCTAGTTTCGAGCGAATGAATGTTCTGTATATGCCGATTATGACTTTTCTATCAGCACCCCAGTCAGTGTGTGCTATTACTTTAAGTAAATCCAGAGATTTGAGGCATTTAGCTTTTAAATTCTTTAGGTGTGGGATAAAGGTCAGTTTTCTATCGAAGATGATACCTAAGAATTTTACTTCCTCAAAAACTGGAATAGGTGTTCCGTCCAGCGTAAGACTTGGTTCATCATGATGTCTTCGTAATTGACAGAAATGCATGCATACAGTTTTTGTTTTCGAGAATTTGAAACCGTTATTATTGGCCCAATTTTGGATCTTGTTGATATTTTGTTGTAATTGTCTTTCGATTGTATGTATTTGTTTGGATCGGTAACATTTTAAAAGTCATCAACATATAGGGAGCAAACCCCATAAGGACTCAGACAATTGGTGATGCTATTAATTTATATATTGACAAGCGTTAGCGATAAAATACTGCCCTGGGGCACACCCATCTCTTGATCGTGTAGATCAGAGAGGGTGGAGTCCACTCGTACCTTGAATTCCCTATCTTTGAGAAAGTTTGATATAAATAAGGGCAGTCGGCCTTTTAGACCCAGATCGTGCAAGTCATTTAGTATCCCGTACTTCCAAGTTGTATCATACGCCTTTTCTAAATCAAAGAAAACCGCTACTAAATGTTATTTCTTGATAAAAGTGTGGCGAATAAATGTTTCAAGTCTAACCAGATGATCATTGGTACTACGACCATAACGAAATCCACATTGGAAAGGAGATATTACGTTGTTGCTTTCCAAATACCACACTAGCCAAGAGTTGATCATTCGTTCCATTGTTTTGTACACGAAGCTAGTTAAAGATATTGGTCTAGCGTTGCTAAGATCTGCGTTATATTTGCCTGGTTTGGGGATTGGTATTACTGTTGCTTCTTTCCATATTTTTGTTACATTACCAGTAATCCATAAATCATTAAAGATTTTTAGAAGGACTGTTAGAGATGGCTCTAGGAGGTGTTTTACAAACTGGTAATGAATATCGTTAGGCCCAGCGGATTTATCATGAGCCTTATTCAAAAATTCCATAAGCTCCGATAATGAAAACGGTTGGTTGTAATTTTCCGAGTTGTTCGATGTAAATTTCAACCGTGCTTTTTCATTTGAGGTTTTTAATCTTTGGAAAGCTTCTGAATAGTTAGACGATGAGGAATTTTTGGAGAAACAGTCAGCAAACACATTTGCTATTTCATATTTGGTATTAAACTTGTTGTTTTTTACCTTAGGATGTTGGAAGGAATTGAATTTTCCCTTTCCATTTATTTTGCGGATCGTGTCCCAAACCTTCCTTATAGAGGAACGAGAGTTTAAAGATGAAACAAATTTTTTCCATGATGCTCGTTTACTTTCTTTAATGGTGAGGCGGGCTTTGGCTCGAATAATACGGTATTGTGTTAAGTTTTCGGGTGTTGGATGATTATTAAATTGTTTTAATGCCTCTCGGCGTTGCCTCATACCTTCTTTACAGTCTTTAGTGAACCAGTGTTTTTGGATTCTTTTGCAATTTGGAGAGGACTTAGGAATGGATTCTTATGCAATTTCAAGTAAGATGGATGTAAATTGCCGGATAGGATTATTGTCGTTAAGGACTGTATTCCTGTTTAGCATGTACGTACGTATGTATGTATGTATGTATGTATGTATGTATGTATGTATGTATGTATGTATGTATGTATGTATGTATGTATGTATGTATGTATGTATGTATGTATGTATGTATGTATGTATGCATGCATGCATGCATGCATGCATGCCTGCCTGCCTGCATGCATGCATGCATGCATGCATGCATGCATGTATGTATGTATGTATGTATGTATGTATGTATGTATGTATGTATGTATGTATGTATGTAGGTAGGTAGGTAGGTAGGTATGTATGTAGGTAGGTAGGTAGGTAGGTAGGTAGGTAGGTAGGTAGGTAGGTAGGTAGGTAGGTAGGTAGGTAGAGAGATAGGTAGGTAGGTAGGTAGGTAGGTAGATAGGTAGGTAGTTAGGTATGTATGAATGTATGTATGTATGTATGATGTATGTATGTATGTATGTATGTATGTATGTATGTATGTATGTATGTATGTATGTATGTATGTATGTATGTATGTATGTATGTATGTATGTATGTATGTATGAATGTATGTAGGTAGGTAGGTAGGTAGGTAGAGAGATAGGTAGGTAGGTAGGTAGGTAGTTAGGTATGTATGTATGTATGTATGTATGTATGTATGTATGTATGTATGTATGTATGTATGTATGTATGTATGTATGTATGTATGTATGTATGTATGTATGTATGTATGTATGTATGTATGTATGTATGTTGTATGTATGTATGTATGTATGTATGTATGTATGTATGTATGTATGTATGTATGTATGTATGTATGTATGTATGTATGTATGTATGTATGTATGTATGTATGTATGTATGTATGTATGTATGTATGAATGTATGTATGTATGTATGTATGTATGTATGTATGCATGTAAGTATGTAAGTATGTATGTATGTATGTATGTATGTATGTATGTATGCATGTATGTATGTATGTATGTATGTATGTATGTATGTATGTATGTATGTATGTATGTATGTATGTATGTATGTATGTATGTATGTATGTATGTATGTATGTATGTATGTATGTATGTATGTATGTATGTATGTATATATGTATGTATGTATTGTCATTTCTCTCGTTTATCCTGCATAAGAGATAAACAGATGCTTGTGTCACTTTGTTAATTATAAATTAAATATTTGGTCATAACAGCAAAATGATGAGATATATTAGACGTATATTAGATTTATATCTCATTTTATCGATTCAAGATGAAAAATATAATAAAGGATGCATGACAGATGAAAATTAAATAATTTAGCATTGTTATGGCCATTATTAGGTTAGTGTTCGCTTAGACAAGTATAATATTTAGACTGAAATTATTAAATGTGAATCGCATATAATGTTCCCGTTATTAGTATCATGTATATACATCAAATGTACATATTTAATCAATTTCTCACAATAATAAAATCTCAGAATAAAGTATTCATACATGAGACCTAGTTTTATATATTGTCGGAATTTTTTAATATCTTAAATGGTCACTGAGCTAATATTTTCAAAATTAGTTTAAATCAAATTACTTTGAGCGTGATACGAGATGCCTAAGTCCATATTAAGTTCTCAAAGTTCCCTATTCGACAGAGCTTTATACGTAATGGAACCAACGAATTTTGTGAGTCTTTCGACTTGTACACCTTCATCTTTCTGTATATTATTTCAAGCAGATTCTCAATTCTGGAAATATTTACGAACCATTCATGAGTAATTATCTCGTGATCAAATCGACGAAGTGTGTGAGTGTTTAGGATGGTACATGTTGACTTCTGTCTATGTACTATCAATATTGGGTCCTCTATCAAGAAACATGTAAGAGTGTTATTTAAAGGTGAATGTTACGACTTCTTGAAATAACATATGGTCTAAGATTTTTCTGCTATTGAATCAGTTTCATATTTACAAATTATTAAGTAGGGTTTCAAATTAGAAAACACTGATTAGGATTCACGTCGTCTCGTGTGTTGATGTCTTGGTGGTTCACATTTTGCTATAATCTTTTATCGGAAATTAGAGTAAAGTCAATAGTTGATTGTCCCTTTTCAACTACTAAACTTATACAGGCATGTATAACATAAACGAAATAAGTTAGTAAGATTAGACGAAACAATACAAGAAGGTTATGAATGCGTTATCTAATATTCAGTGACCCGTTGCTAATGGACAGGTCAGTTCTCTGTAATCCAAATCCATTTCCGAATCAAAGATATGATCTGCGCATCTCGCAGACTGTATATAAAAAGCACAATCTTAGAGCAATCGACGATCGCCATTTCAACCATTCAGAGTTCTTGATCTCTTCGACACAGGTAAGAAATATTTATATTTTAATTTCTGACGATTTAATATCTTTTTCTCTTAGATTTAAATAAGGTAATATGATGCTTGATGCTCGAGAGATGTTTCTTTCCGGCTCTTCTGTAAAATAATTTGAATTATATTATTATATTGCGTGAAACGCACATAAAGATTGTTCATTGGTTATTTCAACATATTCCAAAATGTATGTTTTAATATTCTATTGGTTGTTTTGAACTATATTGCCACTAAATTGTATGTGATAATTACCTGTAAAAATAAAACACTTACAACTTGTACACCATCATTTAGAGATTTATATTTATAAATACTCTATTTGTGCTAAATGCTTGTTTTGTTTTATTTTTCATAATTTGACATATCATTATTAACATAATATCTCGCATTATATAATTTCCAAAACTGTATAAAGATATTTCAGTTAAGGTTAAAATATAACAGAATCATTGCATGTACACTTTGATCCATAGAATCTATCATCTCATATATGTATGTGTATAAAATTCAATAAAGGATGGGATGCTTTGGTATAGGATGTAAAAGAAGCAACATATTAGCATCGGAAAGTCTGAGAAAATGGATCTTTCGTCTCGATAATCTTTTTGTATTGACCATATCCCTATACAATTTCGAAGAAAGGCTCATATATAAATACTTTAAGAAGAGAGTCTTATATTATATGATACTGGTAGATTCGGTATTCTTCCATTACATAAGCAGTAACGATTAGGTGGAACATGTTCTTTTACGATTCTGCTAGAATCATTTGAGTTGAATATATTCAAATGATCTAAGAAAGCTTAAAATTCTAGTAGACATAATATTGTTCAATTTTAATTTTTTTTATCAAGAAAACATAGTTGCGTACATATTATATCCTGAATGTAGGTGCAAATGGGGCACCGATTGGCCGAATGGTCTAAATCGCTGTTATTTACGGATCACTGCTATCTCACCTCGGTCTGCGTGGGTTCGATTCTAAGATACGGTGAATGTGGATATGTGAGAAAGCTTGCCAGCAGTTTCTCGTGGGTCGGTGGTTCTTTCCGGTGACTTCCCGGTTTCTTCCTGAACCGTAAATACTACCCGCCATAAATAGCCTATCGTGTGCTGAAACATCGCGTTAAGCCCAAAAGCAACAACTATATATATATATATATATATATATATATATATATATATATATATATATATATATATATATATATATATATATATATATATATATTACATGAGAACAATAAACCTCCAAAGTTTTATTCTCCAGAAAAAAAGACTTGTTATTTTCTAATGAGTAAGCAAACATAGTATGGATAATGTGTACAATCAGAATACTGAAAATGTTTTGGTATTGACATGAGGGGAAAACCGTCAACTTCAAATCGTACTGTGTATGTTCAAATGTAAGAAAAAATCTTGAAATATGGACTAGTCTGATGAAAAGGAAGAAATGATACAATATTCGGACACATAACCGAATCGTGCCAAGGTGAAATTATATATAATATGAACACGGGTTAAAGAATATACAAAATGAAAAATAGGTGAAATAATAAAACATATTGTGGAAGTCCCAAGGAAATCGTGAAACAAATATGCAAACTGTATACGTGTTGTACAGTTCGTCCTTGCGATGTTTTAAATTTACTATAAAAGGTACAAAATATTTAAGGATTAATTATGCAGTGATAATGTTTTCACTGATTCTTTTGTTTCTGACTTGATCAAAATTTATATAAATGCACTTTCTCAAAAGTTAATTCAATTTTCAACTTTCTTCTCTTTTGTACACGTATTAAATGTTTTTCATTGCCTGCTTATTACATAAACAATCATTAATACATCTTTATTCAGGTTATTTCTTTCTTTATAATATGTAAATGTGATATGAGTAGATCTGGTTATTATTGCAAACATCAAGTTCAGTTCCAATGATTCATTTTTGGTAACTCGTACATGGCTTTTTCAAAATGATCAGAAGTCGAACATATACGTGTTTACATTGTCCTGCTATATTTCTCCAAACCTTTTTGATAATGTTGTAGAAGACGGCAAAAAAGCAACAATATCTTGCAATACGAAATAATACGTTTTACTGTTGGTATGCATTAAAGAAGATAAAGATTTAAGTCGGCTTCGTTTATCTTTCTGTTCGTGTCAATAATATATCCCAATTAATCGATCATCTAGATCGATCTGGGCATTTCAAAATAACTTCTCAGTTCCATCTAAATACAATAGTATGTCATTTTTCTCCAAAGAGATGAAATGTGTACATAATTTTCATTTAAAATTTATTGAGTGAATATATAACATGTTATATACTCTATGTCTTTCAGGGAAACACCATGATGTACAAATTACCTCTCGGCCTATTGATGATTATTGGATCATATTGTATTCAATCGCAAGATATGATTAACCAGAAAATGGATGTTGTGGACGATGACCAGTCTTTGTCTCTAAATGACATTCTTTTGCAGAGATCTGAGGAAAAGGACGAATTTACTGCTGGAAGTACAAGGTGTAAAAAGGGTGATAAGTGCAAGCCTGGTTTTCTCGGATCTTACACATGTGAGACAGACTATGGTTGGGGGTACTGCTGCACTGGGGACTGCGTACCGTATAAGGATGAAATGCGGTGTCCAAGTGGAATCAACTATGCTCGTTGTGGTTATGCTGGAAATCGAACTGCCAAAGGAACGCCGTGTCTTCCATCACATCATTGCGGGATTCACGAAGAATTTTATTTATCCCATCCTGACTATTATTGGTGCTATACTACAAGCAGTAAAAAGTGGGGATTTTGTTGTCGCCCGGGTAGCAAATGTACCTATACGAGTTGGTGGTACGGAAATCAATGTAATTATGCCTATTCATCATATTCCCATAAATATAGTAAATGTAGAGTTTAAATGTGTAACGCAAGGAAAGCTGATTGGTTGACCTGCATATTATCTACACTAACTGAAAAACGGAAGAGAAGATTTAAATATATAATATAATAAGGATGGTATCTTCATAGAGAAAGAACATTATGAGTTTACAAATATAATTACACTGGATATTGATATGTTAATATCTTTAGGATAAACGCTTCTGCTATTTAGAGGTAGCCTCAACGTATTATTAAAGAACGTTTAAAAGCTTGTCCGTTAAATGAAGTTTTCATTACTTCGTGGTCTTAGCCTTTAGTAAATCCGTTCCCAAAATACCACATATGTGTTAGGCTTTAGCAATCCAATTCAGCAAATAAAAGCACCATCTCTCTAATATTTCTCTAAATCTCTCTAAATCTCTCTAAATGATATCGACATATACACATACAATGAACGAGAGAGTCTTGTGCAAATTTATTACAATGGACTATCACAAGCATTTCGTTTGAATCTTTTAAAAAAACATTTCTATACCGAAAACTGGTACAAGATTCTGTCTTTGGTATACATATTCATTTACACTTTTCCATTGTAATTTTAAGTGTATAGAATGCAAATACGTTGAAATACAAATCGAGGACTTTGAAGGGTAAAACTGAAACAATGTATCTACGTTAGTCCAGAAGGATGGTGAGCTATATTCCTATATTCCTGCCCACTACCATGTACATTGTATTAAACCGTGTATTGCTCAACCACTCTGAAGTGTGTGTGTGTGTGAGTGTTTGTCTGTGATATGCCGATACATTATTTGCAAAGCAAATATGGTGCTGACATTTTCGATAAGAAATATAGAGAGAGCGATATACAGTTTATAATAAAGTTTAATGTTTTTCATAGCAAGTGTATTTTTGTTACAAAAATATATATGACTCTAGTGAAGAATTATAAAACAAACAAAAATATTTCCAAACCAAACAATGGTACATCAGGGTTCTCTCTATGGTATAAATACTAATTTACTCTTTTCCATTATAAATTTAAATGTATAGACTGTAAATACGTTGAAGTATAAATCGAGGACCTTGAAGGGTAACATTGGAAAAATGTTACTACATTAGTCCTAGGGATGGTGAGCTATATTTATTCCTGACCACTACGATGTTGTTTGTATTGCTCGAGCTATGTGATATTTGTCTGTGTGTGTGCTTGTTTGTGTGTGCGGTATGCCCATTGCATTACTTGCAAAACATATGGTGCTGATATTTTCGATAAGAAATAGAGATAAAGCGATATACAGCTTAAAAATAAGTTTAATGTTTTTATAGCATGGGTATGGTTAAACGTTCCTGGAACTTGATATATTTGATATATATCAACTGAATTAGAGGCTATAATAATAACAACCACTGAAATTACTACAGAGCTCTTCAGTAGTATACGATTTAGTACATACTATATGACAGTGCGCAAGGATATAACAATTTTGCCGATATATATGCTCGTTGATAGAACAAAATAGTGCTATTTAAGGGTTACACTGTGACCCATCAAGAAAAAAAACAATATGTACCCAATTTATTTTGCGCTTTTATATATTAAATTGCATACATCTAATCGAATTTAGGCAAAAAAGTGTCGCATAGATCATGTATGTGCATTTACTAATCTTAAATTACATCTATAAATTGCTGTTTTAAAACATAATACAAATTTTGTTGAACCAAGGTCAATTCAATCTCTATTACTGAATGGTCTGCACCTTCACTGTCAACAATAAACTTGCAGACGACAATTTCAGATTGCTATCGACTCTTTACTTGGTAATCTGGTACAAGACGCGCTTAATAACGATGACGTCGTGACTAATCGTTACAATAAAGGGTGGTGCGTATTTGTTTATGACCATGCACAGCTTCATTCAGGCATGGCAGTGTAAGACATTCTTTCCGGATTGTACTGAATCATTCGTGTTGGTCAATCTCGTTTAAAAGTGTCTACGCACTTTAACATTGATTTTGCCGTAGAATTTTTCTCGCGACGCGTAAATAGTTACATTCCAAAGGAATATGGATGTATGAGGATCCAAATAAAGTGAATAATTTTAATTTAGAGATTTGCAGACACCAATCATGAACATTATACTATTTGCTAAATTAGCCGATGTTTATGGCCTTTAAGTATTTTTCTTTAACACGCCGTGTGTACTTGCTACATGTCGCATATTAATAAACTTCTTGTATCCGAGTTTACATAAAGCATTATGTAGACCTGAAATTATGTTGGCGTGTTGGTAAACTCGATTAGTTGTAATGATCTTAAACAAAGCTTTAATCAAGGAAACCTGTTCATAAAAACAATAAAATGGCTGTGTCTAAGAAAAATGATAAAGTTGTGAATTTGTCCCTGATAATTAGATTCATCGATCGTAAAGGAAAAGTAGTAATAAAATAAAGCTTCCTAGATTCTTGTGGAGACTGATAATGTTTGGAATATTACCATTCAATCTGCTCAGATGAAAAGTAATACAAACTTCCGAATATGTGCTGGAGTTTCATTGAGCCTGAAGTTTGTTTTTAAACGGAAATATTTCATTAATCAATTCACCTAGCATTAAAGTAGAAGTATTATTCCGAATCTTCATAAAACTAAACAAAACTATCGGTATTTTTTTTTCTTTTATCTTCTTATTCATTTGCTTATTTATTCATTGATTAAAATTTTTAAATAGGCCAATGGGCAGTAACCGGTAATAGTAGCACTAAATTTACAAGAAATATCTCTGACTATAGTGGAAAATGAGAAAAACGGAGCATAAATAATCAAATCCTTTAGAGAAGAAGTAGCATTAAAATTCAGAAATTGTAGCAAACTTTCATCGAGACATAAAATCATCTGCAATGTTTTTTTTTTGTTTTGCCAAAACTAAAAGTAGTAGAGAAATTCCAACACTCATGCCGATTTTAGAAAAATTCTGAAGAATGTTCTCAAAAAATAAAGTTTGATTGATTGATTGATTGATATATATATATATATTTATATTATTACGGCGCACCAGCACTCTTAGGCTATTTAGCGCCAAACATAATGTTATATCCGTTTATGGTTAAAACTGTTAATATAATTTTATCGACCAGCGATTGGAGACCAAACAGTGAAAGGTAATGCGATAAAAATGTTATTGATGGTAAATAATTAAAAGTTTCGCGATCATCGGGGATTGCAAATGTATAATAACGAAAACATATGATTGGCAAATTAAAATCTATTGACTGCATAAATATAACACAAAACTGAACAAGGTGATATTTTATAAGATATAACTTATAATAATTGTTTGCTTACTTAAGGAAGTCTATAATATTGGTAATGTAAACTGTATCAAAGAGCTTCGTCATGTCTTGCATAACGTAGTAATGATTACGCGTAGGTTGAAGATTGAAGCATTCCAGCATAAAGTGCTTAACGGTGAATGTTTCATTAGAAGCTATGCACACTGGTGGGTCTGCTCCTTTAAATATGTAGGAGTGTGTTAAGTGAGTATGACCGAGTCGAATTCTTGCAATGACTACCTCCTCTCTACGGACGGATCTGTAGGAAGGGGTCCATTCTCCTAAGGTTGGCTTGATGGCATGAAGTTTGTTATTCAAGGCATCATTCCATGATGCATGCCATTTCTGACGTAAACAGTTTTTGATACAAAGATTAAAATCAGTACAGGGTGCTTTAAAATCAGTTGGTTCTAGTAATAGGGCCATTTTAGCAGCACGGTCTGCTTTATCGCTACCTTTAATCCCTAAATGGCTGGGTAACCAACAGTATACTATATTGTGGGAGGTACTCAGCTCAGGATGCTTAAGGTTGATTGATTGATTGATTGGTTTATATATTAAGGCGCACCAGCACTATGTGGCTATTTAGCGCCACACATTAGGTTATATCCTTTTACATTTAAAACTGGTAAAATAATTTTATCGACCAGCGATTGAGGTCCAAACAGTTAAAGGTAAAGCGATAAAAATGTGAACGATGGTAAAGTATTATACGTTTCCCGATCAAAGGGGTGTGCAAAAGTATGATAACGAAAACATATGATTGGAAATTAAAATCTATCGACTGCATAAATATAACACAAAACTGAACAAGTTGATAAAATAAAAGCTATAACTTATGATAAATATTTGCTTCCTTAAGGAAGTCTGTAATGGTGGTAATGTTAACTGTATCAAAGTGCTCCTTCATGTCTTGCACAACGTAGAAATGATTACGCGTAGGTCGAAGATCGAAGCATTCCAGCATAAAGTGCTTAACGGTGAATGGTTCATTACAAGCTATGCACTCTGGTGGGTCTTCTCTTAATATGTAGGAATGTGTTAAATGTGTATGACCGAGTCGAATTCTTGCAATGACTACCGCCTCTCTACGGACGGATCTGTAGGAAGGGGTCCATTCTCCTATGGTTGGCTTGATGGCATGAAGTTTGTTATTCAAGGCATCATTCCATGATGCCTGCCATTTCTGGTGTAAACAGTCTTTGATACAACTTTTAAAATCAGAATATGGTGCTTTAAAAACAGTTGATTCTAGTAATAAGGCCATTTTAGCAGCACGGTCTGTTTTATCATTACTTTTAATTCCTACATGGCTGGGTAACCAACAGTATACTATATTGTGGGAGGTGCTCAGCTCAGTATGCTTAAGGAGAATGTTTGCTAATAATGGATTCTCCAGTTTTCTATTATGTAGCGACTGAAGTACTGATAGTGAATCGGAGAAGATAATGCTGTTTAAAATACGCTCGCTTGCTACGTATTGCAAAGCAAGGTCTAATGCTCTGATTTCAGCAGAAAAAAGTTGACGTACCATTTGGCAAGCGAACTTTTTTATACATTTGTCACTAACGAAGGCTGCAGCAGCCTTTTCCTCATCTTTTGATCCATCAGTATATATTCTTGTTTAATTTTTGAACTGCGAGAGGAGTTCATGGTAAGAGTTGAGGAAGATGGACGGGTTTGTTTCCGATTTTGTTCCATCGTGTAGCGTGAAAAGTACCCTTGGTTGCTTAAGTAGCCATGGATGTGTTTCGGAAATGGTCGTGTTCAGAATTTTTGAAATATCAACTTTTGTACTATCAAGGAATGGTAACATTCTAATGCCAAAGGTAGGTATGACATTTGGTTTGTTGTCATATAAAGTTTTATATTTGGGTTCAAAAACAGCCTAAAGAGCAAAGTTCAGAGGGTTTGATTTTAATTTGAGAGCGTATTGAGCAGAAAGCATTTTTCTACGTTGTGCTAAAGGTGGTTCTTTCGCTTTAACGAGGAGGCTTTCACACGGAGATATCTGATATTCTCCCAGGGCAAGTCTTATTCCCAGATGATGGACTGGGTCAAGCATCTTCAAATAAGACTTCCATGCTGAACCATAGACGATGCTACCATAGTCTAGTTTCGAGCGAATGAATGTTTTGTATATGCCGAGTATGACTTTTCCATCAGCACCCCAGTCAGTGTGTGCTATTACTTTAAGTAAATCCAGAGATTTGAGGCATTTAGCTTTTAAATTCTTTAGGTGTTGGATAAAGGTCAGTTTTCTATCGAAAATGATACCTAAGAATTTTACTTCCTCAACAACTGGAATAGGTTTTCCTTCCAGCGTAAGACTTGGTTCATCATGATGTCTTCGTAATTGACAGAAATGCATGCATACAGTTTTTGTTTTCGAGAATTTGAAACCGATAGTATTGGCCCAATTTTGGATCTTGTCGATATTTTGTTGTAATTGCTTTTCGATTGTATGCATTTGTTTGGATCGGTAACATATTAAAAAGTCATCAACATATAGGGAGCAATCCACACTAGGACTCAGATAATTGGTGATGCCATTAATTTTTATATTAAAAAGCGTTACCGATAAAATACTGCCCTGGGGCACACCCATCTTTTGATCGTGTAGATCAGAGAGGGTAGAGTCCAATCGTTACTTGAATTCCCTATCTTTGAGAAAGTTTGGTATAAATAAGGGCTGTCGGCCTTTTAGACCCAGATCGTGCAGATTACTTAGTAATCCGTACTTCCAAGTTGTATCATACGCCTTTTCCAAATCAAAGAAAACCGCTACTAAATGTTCTTTCTTGATAAAAGCGTCGCGAATAAATGTTTCAAGTCTAACCAGATGATCATTTGTACTATGTCCACAACGAAATCCATATTGGAAAGGAGATATTAAGTTGTTGCTTTCCAAATACCACACTAGCCGAGAGTTGTTCATTCTTTCCATTGTTTTGCACACGCAGCTATTTAAAGATATTGGTCTATATTTGCTTTGATCATTTTTATCTTTGCCTGGTTTGGGGATTTTTTCCATATTTTTGGTACATTACCAGTAATCCATAAATCATTAAAGATTTCCAGAAGGACTGTTAGAGTTGGCTCTGGGAGGTATTTTAAAAACTGGTAATGTATATCGTCAGGCCCAGCGGATGTAACATGAGCCTTATTAAAAAATTCCATAAGCTCCGATAATGAAAACGGTTGATTGTAACTTTCCGAGTTGTTCGATGTAAATTTCAACTCTTTTTTTTCTTTGAGGTTTTTAATCTTTGGAAAGCTTCTGAATAGTTAGACGATGAGGAATTTTTGGAGAAACAGTCAGCAAGCACATTTGCTATTTCATATTTGGTATTATTTTAACCTTCAGATGTTGGAAGGAATTGTATTTTCCATTTCCATTTATTTTGCGGATCGTGTCCCAAACCTTCTTTATAGAGGAACGAGAGTTTAAAGATGAAACAATTTTTTCCATGATGCTCGTTTACTTTCTTTAATGGTGCGGCGAGCTTTGGCCCGAATAATACGGTATTGTGTTAAGCTTTTGGGTGTTGGACGATTATTAAATTTTTTGAATGCCTCTCGGCGTTGCCTAATAGCTTCTTTACATTCTTTAGTGAACCAGGGTTTTTGGATTCTTTTGCAATTTGGAGAAGACTTAGGAATGGATTCTTCTGCAATTTCAAGTAAGATAGATGTAAATTGTCGGATAGGATTATTGCCGTTTAGGACTGTATTCCTGTTTAGCATAGTTATAGAGAGTCTTTCAAATTTGGCCCAATCGGCCTTCTTTAAATTCCATTGCGGAACTGTGTTATCAATTTGTGGGTGAATATTTTGAAGGGATATTGGAAAGTGATCACTGCTGTGAAGGTCTTCAGTGACCTTCCAATATAATCTAAAAGCAGCGAAGGTGAACAAATTGTTAAATCGATGCACGTATACGTACCCGTACCTGGGTGTAAATATGTTGGTGATTTGGTGTTGTAAAGACACAAGTCATATCTAATAATGAAATCTTAAACCTTTTTGCCCCTTTCGCTTATATGGTTGGATCCCCAGAAAAAGTTTTTATATGTTTCTTTTAAAAATGTTTCATGCAGACATATAACTGCAGGATCATGTTCGTTCAAAAGCAGAAGTATGTCATTGTAATTGCATTTAGGTCCTTTACAATTCCATTGTAAAATGGTGTTCTTCATTACAACTGTATATTAGACCTTTCGAGTGGCAAATAATTTGGTTATTTATCTAGAGGAAGTACGGGGGTGTATCTTTTGTTGTTGGACCTGGAGTTACCCTGAGAACATGAAGCAGATTCCTCCACATTCATGTCCTATAGGTCTTCAAACCTGTTGTGTGTTTTTATAGTGTCATCAGGCCCTTTTTATGCCTATTTGTTTGAAGCTTTTTCTTGTTATTTTGGTGATTTTGGTGGTGAGGTAATGTTGCATGTTGTTTGTGTAGATGTCGAGTTTTTCTGCGGTCTATTGTGTGAAATGTTCGATTCAGAATGGGGTTTAGGCGGGTTTGTTTGAGTTTGTGCTTCTTTCGTTGCTTTTTGGCTGCTCTTTACTACAGTTGAGAAGGATGGCCCGGGCGATGATCTAGCTTGAACAAGCTTCCTGGCCTCTGGATAGGGAATATTATTTGTGTATTTAATCCTCTGGATTTCCTTCTCCTGTTTCCAAGTGTCGCATTCCTTGGAACTAGCATGATGTTCTTTGCCGCAGTTTACGCAGTGCGGAGTGGCCTTGCACTCTGATTCCCGGTGGGAGGAGTCGCCACACCGGCCACAGCTTTGGCTTCTAGAGCATCTGTCTTCATGATGGCCGCATTTTTGGCATTTGTAACATCGGAGGAGATTTGGTATATATACCTCAACCTTAACTTGTAAGAAGCCAACCTTGACCACTTTAGGTAATATGGGCTTATTAAAGGTGAGTATAATAGTGTTGCTGTCCTGCAGATTGTTTTTTCGTTTGACACGAATTCTACGGACTGCAGTGACACCTTCAGTTTTCATGCCCTCGACGATGTCCTTTTCGCAGACTCCAGCAAGTGCTCGGCAACGAATGATGCCTTTTTATGTATTAAGTCTAGGGTGGGTGGAGCAGGTTACTGGAATATCGTGAAAAGTCTTAATTTTCAGTATATTTTCAGTTTGAGCTTTGCGCTCACACTCTACAAGTAGGTCACCTGATCTTAGCTTCTTCACACTTTTCGGCTTGCCGACTAATCCAAGTATAATGTTTTCAACTATAAAAGGTGACAATGTGGCAACTTGTTTAGCTTCGTCTTTTGAATGGATGACTATGAAGCGAGGAAAGGATTCTACACTACATGGTTCATCATACGATTCTGATGACACAGTTTTGGTACTTTTTGGAGTTTTTTTTAAATTCTTCATGATGGCAGTTTGAAACATTCAGCACCCGTGCTCCCCACCCACCAAGGAGCCCAACAAGGGTATACTTTTCAAGTGTCAGGAATACACAAACACCATACGCAGTTGGCAAAATTACCTTTGGTTGACCATGAAGTCGCCAATTTCAAAGGTCAGTAAAATTACCCCCTGATTGACCTGTTAAAACACCGCCTTCTATGAAGTCTTCTAAAATTTAAGAAAGGGAAAGATATAGGAATAGAATATAGGGGCAACGTTGGTATCAAACGAGATACAAGAATAAAGTAAAAGTAGGACAGAGAGTTAAGAAAGACTTCTTAGGGCTCGGCGTGACCAGCCGATTTGTCGAGACCGGACAAATCTCAACCACCCGTCTTAAGAGAAGTAGAGGCCAAGGTAGTGTGTTGCAACGACCAGGATCCTTTTCTCCTCCCATTATGAGTCGCAGACCACGGGAAACAGGTTGCCTCTACTTAGTCGCCTCTAACGACACGTAAAATACAATATTATAACTAGTACATAATTTGCTTTGACAGTAAATCAATTTTTCTCGGAAATATAAACAATTTTACTATAGTTATTGCGAATTCTCAAAAAGATTTAAAACATAAATATAAAAATGTATCATTCTCACGATAGAAAGTGTAGTGCGTAAAGGAAGGAGATTAGATCGTACAAACACTCTATCATTAACATTTTATATACACCCAATAGAAATGCAAAATGCGTTGCGTTATGTCTAACATTCTTCAATAAGTATCAAAGGAAAAGTGTAGAATGAATAAGAACGAGATGAAATCTCACATACCATTCAGTTCTCCATATACCATATCCAAACTGTCTTGTGCATTGCCTAGCATTATACACCAACTCTCTAAGAAGAAAAAAAAACAATCCTCTCTAGTGTTTCTGGAAGGTTCCCTTGAAAGAATATTACCTCCAAGTACATTGGTACGGTCGACACTAAGGAAACTCGACCTGAGCGCCTAAAACCATCTCGCCACTAATGAATTATCCAAGAGCCCTTTACAAATTTCTATATTTCCTGAGAAGATTTGACAAACGATATTGAATTTTGTTTTTTCTTTAGTTGTTTATATTGGTTAAATTATTGCTAAATTATTTCCTCACCAACTACATTTTCTACATTTATGTTAAAAAAATCTGCATGTTTGCATTCTCGTTCTGTAACAAGTTTTCGCCGGACCTTATTTTAATTTGAAAAGCAAATATAATTGTAATTAATGAGACTACAATATATATATATATATATATATATATATATATATATATATATATATATATATATATATATATATATATATATATAATCTTCTACTCATGTTACCTTGGTGAATTTTATTTTTCTTGAAAGACAGACATTTATTATTTGTGTGAACTGGGCACTGGTCGATTTAGACTGATGAGAAAACTATGAACTGATATGGAATTAATCAATATTGCTGGTCCTGTACTATTGGTATGATATATATCCTTATATGGACAACGTACCGTAGGGAAATCATTAGGAGCACGGAGTGACAAATGAAGTCCTTCTTAAGATAATACTTTCACATACTATATACCAATGTATAGTTTTAATCCTATTCCTCGAATCTAAAGAACTGGCATCAAAGTATGTGGTATGATCCCAAAAGGTAAAGGGTAGTTACATGTAGATCGTAATAGAAGATCGGCAAAATCGCACGCAATACTGCCACAAACATATCAACTTCTTTATTTTGCATTTTAACAAATTTATTTTGGAACATATCGATTTAGACCGACCAAATAACTATAAATATACATCCAATTTTTCAACATCATTTCTTGTTTATGATTGGTATAAATTATTCGTAACATTGTATGGTGTTAGAAATTATGTTGTTGTATTTGCTTGTGTATTCCAGCTGGTTCGGTACTATTTGCTTGCGTATTAGCCAGTTGGTTCCGTACCTCTAGCTGTTGTGTTTATTTGAGTTTTCTAGCTGGTTCCATACCACTGGATTGTGTGTTTAACAGCTGCTTCCGTACCACTGGTTGTTTTAATGTTTTGTATTCTCCATCTGGTTCCGTACCAATGGATTGTGTGTTTGCCAACAGGATCCATACCTCTGATTATAGTATTTGCTCCGTTTTTTTCCAGATGGTTCCGTGCCACTGCATTGTGTGTTAGCCAACTGGATGCCTTCCTCTAGTTGTTGTATTTGCTTTGTTTTCCAGCTGGTTCCCAATCACTGGATTGTGTGTTCGCCAGCTGGGTCCGTACGACTGGATTGTGTGTTCGCCAGCTGGTTCTGTTCCACATGTTGTTGCATTTGCTTTGTGTTTTCTAGCTGGTTACGTAACACTAAATTGTTTGTTAGGCAGCTGGTTCCGTACCTCTGGATGTTGTATTTCTTTATATTTTCTTGCTGGATCTGTACCACTAGATTGTGTGCTAGCCAGCTTGTTTAAAACATCTGGTTGTTGAATTGATTTGTGTTTTACAGCTGGTTCCGTACAACCGAATTATGTGCTAGCCAGCTGGTTCCGTACCACTGGTTATTGTATTTGCTATGTGTTTTAAAGCAGGTTCCGTACCACTGGATTGTGTGTTAGACAGCTGGTTCCGTTACATTGGTTTTTGTATTTGATTTCTGTTCTGCAGCTGGTACTGTACCAATTGATTTTGTTTGCCAGCTTGTTCCATACCACTGGTTGTGTTCTTTATTTTGTGTTTTCCAGCTTGTTTCGTACCACTGGAATTTGTCTTAGTCAACTAGTTCTCTACCTCCGTTCATGTATTTGCTTTTTGTTCTACAGATCGTTCCGTACCACTGAATTATGTGTTACCAAGCCTGTTCCGTAACTCTAGTTGATGTATTTGCTTTCTGTTTTCCAGCGGTCTCCATACCACTCTATTATGTGTTAGCCAGCTGGTTCTGTACCAATTGCAGTCGTTTGTGTTTTCCAGCTGGTTCCGAAAGACTGGATTGTGTGTTAGCCAGCTGGTTCCTAACCTATGATTGTTGTATTTGCTTTGTATTCTCAATCGGGTTCCGTTTCAATGAATTGTGTTTTAGCCAGGTGATTCCGTACCACTGGTTGTTGTATTTGCTTATATTTTCCAGCTGGTTCCGTAACAATGGATTGTGTGTTAGTCAGCCTGTTGCGTACCTCTGGTTTGTGTTTTTATTTGTGGTTCTGAACCAATGGATTGTGTGGTAGCGAGGTGGTTCCGTACGACTGGTTGTTGTATTTTCCTTGTGTTTTCCAGCTGGTTCTGTACCACTGAATTGTGTGTTAGACACTTGGATACATACCATTGCATGTATTTTCTTTGTGTTTTCAAACTGGTTAAGAACCAATGGATTGTATATGAGCCTGAAGGTTCGGTACCACTGGTTGTTGTATTTGCTTTGTGTTCTGCAGCTAGTTCCTTACCAATGGATTATGTTAGCCAGCTGGTTCAGTTATAAAGGATTATGTTTTAGCCAGGTAATTCCGTACCACTGGTGGTTGTCTTTGCTTATATATTCCAGCTGGTCCCATAACACGGGATTGTGCGTTTGCCAGCCTGTTGGGTACCTCTGTTTATTGTATCTATTTGTTTTTTCCAGCTCGTTCCGTACCAATGGATTGTGTGGTGGCCATGTGGTTCCGTACGACTGGTTGTTTTATTAACTTTGTGTTTTCCAGCTGGTTCCGTACCTCAGGTTCTCTTATTAGCGTTTTATTCTCTAGCTGATTCCATACCAATGGATTATGTGTTCCCCAGCTGATTCCTTACCACTGGATTGTTGTATTTCCTTACCTTTTTCCAGTTGATTGCCTACCGCTCGATTGAGTGATAGCCAGTTGGTTCCGTACACGTGGTTATGGTATCTGTATGTGATTTCCAGCTGGTTCCGTACCACTGGATTGTGTGTTAGCAAGCTGGTTCCGTACCTCTGGTTATTGTATTTGCTTTGAGCTTTCCAGCTGGATCCCTACCACTATATTTTTTATTTCCTTTGTGTTTTCCATCTGGTTCTGTATCAATAGTTTTTGTTTTAGCCAGCTAGTTCCGTACCTCTTTTTCATTTTCTTTGTGTTTTTCATCTGGTTCCATACCACTAGAGTGTGTGTTAGCCAGCTGCTTCCGTACCTCTGGGTATTGTATTTATTTGTGTTTTCCAGCTGCTTTCGTACCACTGGATTGTGTTTTATCCAGTTGGTTCCGTACCTCTGGTTGTTGTATATGCTTTTGTTTTCCAGCTGGTTTCATACCACTGGAAAGTTTGTTTACCAGCTGGTTCCGTTCCACTGTTTGTATTTGCTTTGTGTTTTCCGAGCTGGTTCTCTTCTACTGGATTATGTGTTAGCCATATGGTTCCGTACCACTGGTTTTTGTATTTTCTTTCTTATGCAGCTGCTTCATTACCAATGGATTCTGTTAGAAAGTTCCGTACCACTGGTTGTTTTATTTGCTTTGTGTTTTCCAGCTGCTTTAATACCACTGGATGTTGTCTTAGCCAGTTAGTTGCATACGTCTGGTTGATTTATTTGTTGGTGTGTTCCATCTCGTTCCGTACAACTGGATTGTGTGTTACCATTAGTTTCTGTACATCTGATTGTTGTATTTGTTTCTGTTTTCCATCTGGTTCAAAACCACTGGATATGGTAAAAGGCAGCTTGTACCGTAACTCTTGTTGTAATTGCTTATGTTTTCGTTCTGTTTCCAAACCACTGGATTATGTGTTAGTGAGCTTATTCCATACCTGTGTTTGTTGCATCTGCATTTTGTTTGTCAGCTGGTTAGGAAACACTGGATTATATGTTAGGCTGATTGTTTCTGAACCTACGTAGTTGTGCTCGTTTATGTGTTCCAGCTAGATCTGTACCACTAGTTGGTGTGTTAGCCAGCTGTTTCCGCACCTCTTTATTTGCATTTGCTTTGTGTTTTTCATCTGGTCCCGTACCATTGAATTATGTGTTTGCCAGCTCTTTACGTGCATCTGGGTGTTGTATTTATTTGTGTTTTAGGCAGTTTGTTCTGTACCTCTGGTTGTTGTATATGCTTTGTGTTTTCAAACTGGTTCCGTACCACTGGAAAGTATGTTTACCAGCTGGTTCCGTACCACTGGTTGTTGTATCTCTTTTGTGTTTTCAAAGCTGTTTCTGTTCCACTGGATTGTGTGTTAACCAACTGCTTCCATACCACTGGTTTTGTATTTGATTTGCAATTCAGATGCTTTCGTACCAATGAATTATGTTAGAAAGTTGGTTCCGTACCACTGGTTGTTTTTTTTTATTTTGCTTTGTGTTTTCCAGCTTCTTCCCTACCACTGGATTTTGTCTTAGCCAGCTAGTTCCGTACGTCTGGTTGTTGTATTTGTTGATGTTTTCCATATCGTTCCGTACAACTGGATTGTGTGTTAGCCAGGATATTCCGTACATCTGGTTGTTGTACTTGTTTCTGTTTTCCATCTGGTTCCAAACCACTGGATTGTGAGAAAGGTAGATGGTTCTGTAAATGTGGCTGTTGTTTTTGCTTTGCGTTTTTATCTGGTTCCGTACCACTGTATTGTGTTTTAATCAGATCGTTAAATACGTCTGGCTATTGTAGTTGCATTGTGTTCGCCAGCTGGTTCGTAACCACTGGATTGTATGTTATGCTGCTGGTTTCCGAATCTATGGTTGTTGCATTCGTTTTTCTTTCCAGCTGATTCCATACCACTGAATTGTGCAACATTGCGTTTTAGCCAGCTGGTTATGTACTTATGGTTGTTGTAAATGGTTTTTGTTTTCCATCTTATTCCGTAACACTGAGTTGTGTTTTAGCCAGTTAGTTCTGTACCACTGCATGATGGATTTGCTTTATGTTTTTCTGATGGTTCCATACCACTCGATTGTTTGTTATCCAGCTGGTTCCCTAACTCTGGCTGTTGTATTTACTTTGCGTTGTCCAGCTCGTTATGTTCCACTGGTTGTTGAATTTGCTTTGTCTTCTCCTGATGGTTCCTTACAACCGGATTGTGTATTTTTCATTTTTCCGTTCCTTTTGCTGTTGTATTTGTTTGGATTTTCCAGCTGAATCCGTACCACTGGAATGTGTGTTAGCCAGCTGGTTCTGTAAGACTCGAATGTGTGTTAGCCAGCTAGTTCTGTAGTACGGGTTGATGTATTTGCTTTGTGTTTTCATCTGGTTGGGTACCAATGGACTGGGTGTTAGTCAGCGATTTCCCTTCCACTGGTTGTTGTATTTTTTGTGTTTTCCAGCTGGTTCCGTACCACTGGATTGTATGTTAGCCAGCTGGTTTACTATCACTGGTTGTTGCATTTACTTTGTGTTCTGCAGCTGCTTCCGTACCAATGAATTATGTTCGCCGGCTGCTTCTGTACCACTGGCTGTTTTATTTGCTTTGTGTTTTACAGCTGGATCCGTACCAATGGATAATGTGTTAGCTACCTAGATCAATACCCCCGGGTCTTCTATCTGCTTTGTGTTTTCCAGCTAGTTCAAAAACACTAGACGGTGTCTTAGCCAACTTGTTCTTTACGTGTGATTGTTGTGTTTGTATGTGATTTCCACCTTGGTTTTGTACCACTGGATTGTGTGTTAGCCAGCTGGTTCCGTAACACTGGTTGTTGTATTTGTATGTGTTTTCCAGTTGCTTCGGTTCCACTGGATTGTATGTTAACCAGCTGGTTCCGTACCTCTAGTTGTTGCAATTGCTTTGTGTTTCCTATCTTCTTCCGTACCACTGTTTGTTGTGTTTGCTTTTTATTCCCCAACTGGTTCCGTACCACAGCATCGTGTTTTCGTCAGCTGGTTCTGTACCTCTTTTGATGTATTTCTGTTTTCCAGCTGATTCCGTAATACTGGATTGTATGTTTGCCAGCTGGTTCCATACCAATGGCATTTGTGTTTGCTTTTCCTTTCTCCAGTTGGTTCCGTACCACTGGACTGTGTTAGCCAGCTTGTTTCGTATCTATGTATCCGTATCCGTAATATTGTCTTGTATGTTAGCCAGCTTATTCCGTGCCAATGATTGATGTATTTGCTTTGTGTTTTCCAGCTGGTTCTGGACCACATGATTGTGTGTTAGCCAGGCGGTTCCGTACATCTGGTTGCCGTATTTATTTATATTTTAAAGCTGGTTCCTTTCCACTGGATTGTGTGTTAGCCGTTTGGTTCCTTACCTCTGGTTGTTGTACTTGTTTGTTTTCTAGCTGTTTCCGTACCACTTGATTGTGTATTAACCAGGTCGTTCAGTACACACACACACACACATATATATATATATATATATATATATATATATATATATATATATATATATATATATATATATATATATATATAAAGAATACAAATCATATGGCGAATAACAACCCTCTCAAGCGTACTGGATCCACCAAGGGATCACGTTTGTCAGGGATTAATTAAAATAGATGCAATAAACTGACGACGAACAGTACGAAACTAGTAACTAACTAGCCTAAGCGCTTTCGACTCTTAATGAGTCTTTTTCAAAGGCAAATACAAAACATAGTTACGACAAACAAATAAACACAAAAACGTTGCGTTTGTAAACCTCTACATTTCTATCTTCACATGTGCTAAAACTATAAATACAACCAGCTTGTATAGACTAGTTGCGGAAACTGAAAACGTTGTATAATTCCCTAAAAGTCTACAAGCCAAAGCGACATCTATTTTTATTTTGTGTACATATGTAACGCAGATTATATCCCGGATATTTGGTTCTATACCGGTTATTCTTATAGTAAAAATTGAAGGATAAGAAGATTTAGAAAATGTTAAATTCTACTAGTGCATAGTTTTCATTTTCTAGTCTTCTTGGTTTAGACCGCTTGGTTTCAATGTTCTAAGGCGGCGTATCCAGTATGATTCCTTTTCCTTCCTGGTTTCGGAACTCCAGCTGTGGTTGTTGGCAATAGCGATAAGTATTATATCACTGAAAGTGTGGCCAGGGGAGGAGAAGTGTTCTGCGACCGGGCTTCTGTACAGCTTTTTTGTCATCCAATCAGATCTATGAAGGTTTATCCTTATGTGTAGCTTTTCAGTTTCTCCCACGTACTGAAGGCCACAGATCTTACATGTGATGAGATAAATCACATTCTCTGTTTTGCACGTTTTGTTTGGACCATGTATGTTTAGTTTTTCTTTAGTCACTGTGCTAGTGAATGTCTTGGTCTCTATCATATGTTGACAGGTTTTGCATCTTTTATCGCCACAGGGTCCAGCTGGTTGTATTTATAGTTTTAGCACATGTGAAGATAGAAATGTAGAGGTTTACAAACGCAACGTTTTTGTGTTTATTTGTTTGTCGTAACTATGTTTTGTATTTGCCTTTGAAAAAGACTCATTAAGAGTCGAAAGCGCTTAGGCTAGTTAGTTACTAGTTTCGTACTGTTCGTCGTCAGTTTATTGCATATATATATATATATATATATATATATATATATATATATATATATATATATATATATATATATATATATATATATATATATATATATATATATATATATATATATATAAACATACTATCATGGTAGTTTATAAAAAGTTATTGATGTAGTAAATAAAAAAGACCTAGTCATTGCTGATTGTACTAATGTGATCCTGCCAATGTCCTCTAGACATTTCTCAACATTGGTAAATTTTGGGACACAGAAAATGATATCGTTTGTAAAACCACATAAAACTATGAGACACAAAGTATTATTATATTTTCATATCCCAAGACTTAGAGTCATTCCGGTAATATGGTTTAAGGAAACGTTAAAATTTATTGTGGCATTTCTAACTGCACTTTACATTGGGGTACACACCCATTGACTGCAATATACGCAACGGTTCGAGATACCAAGTTACCTCCAACAATTGAAATATCTGCTTAGGCTATAATTCCAGAGAATCAGTGTGCGTGTGTGTGTGTGTGTGTGTGTGTGTGTGTGTGTGTGTGTGTGTGTGTGTGTGTGTGTGTGTGTGAGCGTGGGTCTATGTGTGCATTTTGGAAACTAGTCTTTCTAATGATTGAATCCTCGTTTTACAATCACAACAATAGTAATGGTTAATAATGCGCTATATCGTTAATCTGTATAACAATTTTTGTTTCAAAATGTCCAAAATGTCCAACATGATCCAAATAGTTTCAACGATCTTCAGGCATACGCTAAAATACTTGTATATTATGTCACTGCTTTAAGTTTTGTTGGTTAGTCTGGTCCCTGGAGTGCTTTGTAGTAATAATATATCTAATCAGGTGTTGGAGGAACATGGAGGTAGACTAACTGTTGATAAGCCACCAAACAATGTTCCTTTTTCGAAACCTACTGATAATTTTTTATCAGGCAATCATTTACATTAAAACTCAAATATTCTCTTGTTGATTTAGTACGATATTAATGTTATGATTTAATTGAAGTGATCGTGAAACTTCTTATTATTTTGATGATATCCAGACATGAATTTTCCCCGTTTAAAAGAAAAATTATGGTTTTCTCTTGACTTGAATCAGACGTTTATATCATCATATAGCAGTTTTTAAAATAAAAAACGGTCTGTTCTGTCCCAGTATGTAACGACCATTGGTTCTATATTCTAGCTTATAGATGACTTTCGTAAAGAATATTCTGATTTGTCAAAGTTTAAATTCATCCATTGACGTTTCATGTGTTGGAAATTCAAAGCATGCTGGAAAATATAGTCTCCCGAGTTGTTGAGATAGACCATGACACGAAAAGTGTAGATGAAGTTTTAAAGAAAATGACATGGAAATTGGGTTGGCTGGAGCAAAAGGTTTACGCAACTTTATTTGTTCAGATTATATGAAAACTGAACATAAGTGAACTGGTATTTATTGTCCTCTGCATGAAAGATCTCAATTACAGTAATCGCAGTTAAAAGAGTTTGGAAAATCACCTACAAAGATGTTGCATATCTGAAAATTGAAGTAGAGAACATATATGGAAAAAGTGCAGTTAAGTTCTAAAAGAAGACTGATTTCTTTCATGAGAACAGACGTCTCCTTCTGTCATTATATGCGTTATGTCATGTCTCCGGTAGAAGGACTAGCTTTAAAGGAAAAGGCTCCCATGGAAAAGAATAATAAATGGAGCAAACAAATCAGTGATGACAAAAGGAATGTTTACGAAATTGTTCCCAAAGCCGCAAAACAATATCGTTTGGCATAAGAAGATGTTATATCCAGTGAAAAAAAAAACACGAGTGAATGAATTGGATTATTTGTATATAGTTGATGTACGTAATTTTGTATGTATGTCTGCTATGAACAGAGAGAAGTATAATACGTTTGAAGCAAAATTTGACAAATTAATGTGACTTAATTATGATCAAATTCTATTTGATGGAGACCCCAAAAACCCGTTAAAAAATTCATCTCCTTTTTTAGAAGTCATACATTTCATTTAATAATATATTAATAAAAGCAATATCGAATTTATTTATATAGTGTCTACACCAGGCGTAAGTGATACTTTCGTTGATTGCAATTTCCTTGAATATCTTTAATTATTGTGTAATATAATGTTGCTTGGAAAGAGATTGTAAGCAGTTAATTGACTTGTTGTGAAAAGCTGAAAAGTTCAAAATATTGGTTAATTTATCCATGTCCGTACTACCATTGTCGACAATAAAACGAGCGATATAAAGACGCCTCAGTGTGCAACTGCAATTGCAATTTTATTGAATATCATCAAATAGTGATCAATATGGGGTGGATATTTTTTAATGAAAAATGGGCTCCACAACCTGACCCCGTACTTATTTCCATTTTGTCATGTTGCAGTCATATAGGAAAAGGTATACATGTATAATGTGTTCACCGAAAGAAGACACACTGACTCCGCCAGTTTTCTTTCTGAGATCAGATGATGACTTAGAGCGTTTGATAGCTACACCATCTTCTACATTCAAATCTAGTTCTGATTTCATAACTGCAATTGCAACTAATTTTGTCCTTTTCGTTTTAGCATTTTACATGCACAGGCAATCTTTCTCTTACGCAGAACACCATGAATGATTACACAATAGAGATTATTACTCTACAACAGGTTCTAAGTTCCCGTGTGCCTGACATGGTATTAAGATCTATTGTGCTTGAATCAACTAAAAGTAATAAGCAGTAAAATATTTAGATGTTAAAAGAAATAATTGATACAAATTGTTTTACCTACGTAAAAGACTTAATGTAAATGAAGTAAAAATGCATTAACTTACAAGAATTTATATATTATGTAATTCAATAATTTAGACTTACTGCTAACGTGAACATTTTTATATATGTATAACAGTTATGATCTTACAAAACCAACGTTACACATTTAAGTGTCCACTTTAGTAAGAAGAATGAGACATAATATATTGTATGATTCCTTGCTTAATACATAACATCCTATTTGGTTTGCAGATCACTGGCCATGATGGCGACTAATGTTTGCTTTGGGATACAAAATAACGGTTAACGAGTATGTAGTCGGCTTAGGTATGATTTTTCTAACGGTGATCACTTATCATAGAGCGTTGAAACGTTTCTCTTATTTAATTTTGTTTTGTTTTGTTTTGTTGGGTTTTATTTATTATTATGGATATTATTGACTTTTCAGCGACGGAGAAAATAAGAAGACTGCAAGTATGACCCCATATTTCCAAATTTTATTATGGCAATCACGTTAGGTCCATTTGGATCAGGCAAAGCACAATTCTTGCCTAATGCGATAATGAAATGAACCAAATTGTATACAATATATGTGGTTGCTACATACGTAGATGACCAGCGTTGCTATGGAGTAGTTATAAGTTTTAATGAAAATGCAAAGTCGTTTAATGAAAACGTCAACAATATTATTGATTTTTTTACCGATAGTAAAAAAGCCCCATCCGTTGTAGACCTTGTTGAATGTATAAATATCTTGTGGCATAGGGCGATGTAATGCTGGATAAACAATCAAATCCTGCCATGATATTTCCCAGCTGTAGGCATAAAAATGCAGATATGATTTAAGTTACCCAGCGGTGTGCACACATTTCAAAATTGATCAGAGATAATTGTAATATTTTAATTGTGTTTAATGGATTGGATACAGATACGCTGAGAAATATTCAACAAAATTAGCATTCAGGGTTGTGGACGTGATTCGATTAAAAAATTTAATTTCGAAATTACAAGATAATCGGTTTGTTTTCTCTCAACAAATTTATATAATTTTAGGTCAATCTATCATATCGGTATTGATACAAAGTTTTACCCTTGATGCGAAATAACTGTCACAACGAAACAGTAATTAATGAGTTATTTACCTTTAGTTCTGTAATGTCTAGGCTTTATTTTATGTGATGCAGCATCTAGGAGACTGTGGATTAGGAAATACATTACAAACGTTTAAGTCGATTTAGTATTTTCCATCATCCCTCGTAGTATGATTAGTGAAACTTAACAGTCGCGTAGGTAGCTAGTTATAAAACTGGTAAACTGGCGACCATTTCAGTTCTCTGCTTGTATTATATATATAATAAAACAATTACCTACCAGATTTATAATCAATTACGTGTCTAAAAGCAGTAAGCCCGATATTAACAATTTACAAATCATAATAAAATGCTTTTCGGTGCTAACAAGTGGCACCGTTTTGATAGGTCTTAACTAACAATGATATCTTTGGATAGGTGCCTCTTTGAGACAACATATTTGTGGACCTTGATGTAAATGTACAAACTGAAACTGAATCTAGTAGATTAATATTCGAATAAGCGTACAGAAAATGTGCTGTAAGGAATGACTAATTAACTTTAATGACTAATTAACCCTAATAATTACTAATTATCAATACGGAAATACTATTTTTCATAAATGACGTATTAGTTGTAATGAAGGGATAAATAGGTCTAATGAATGACTAATTACCTTAAAGGTGGAAACCTGGTAGTCTACACATGACCTTGGCTACAATTATGTAAATTAGACTTTACCAATATGAAACAAATTTGTCGCTCACAAACTATTTGAAATAAGATGGCCCATTGTAGCCAGTGCGTTTCAGTGCTTCGTATGCCGCTTCCAATCATGCTATAGCAGATCATATCAGACACTGAAGTCTTTCAGGATAGGAATTGCTTAAAAATATGGACTTAATACGTTTAATGCGTGTGTGCGCGTTGAATAAAATGAAATTACATCGATCATAAATAATAAAGACCTTATCCTTCACTGAGAAGCAAATTAATTTGTTTTTCTTGCTTGTCCTGTCCCATGAAAAGAGTTTTATGTTTGTAGTTTAGCGCATGTTCAAGTACTGTAGTCTTCCATACGTCAACTGAAAACAGTTGCATATGATATAAATTTATCAGCCCATTTTTGTACATATGTCTTATGAAAACATTATCTGCTTTTATTGAAACAATTCTATAAAATGCAAAATGTGAAAAAAAGTCTACATTTACCAACTCTCGGATTGGTATCTCTTTATGCATGCTAATTTGTCGATTGTGTGTTCTCCTCAGTCGACTTCTTCATAGATACAATCTATTTTTCGCTAATTAAAGCAACAATAGACGTTTTGTGATTTGTTGTACTATTAGTAGTTTACAAGACTACTTTAAGTAAATGTTTTCAAGTAATATATATATATATATATATATATATATATATATATATATATATATATATATATATATATATATATAGATAGATATATATATAGATAGATATATATATATATAGATAGATAGATATATATATATATATATATATATATATATATATATATATATATATATATATATATATATATATATATGTATATATTTGTTGGCTTCCGTTAATCTCGAGTACGATGGAAATGCGCTCATGAAGGTGTCCCAGTTTGTAGTTGTGCAGCGTCTTCTGTGGCTATAAAACCTCACATTGGAGTGACAATCCGTGTCGCAGTTTCTTCACTTGAAGTTTGAAACAGGTCTTAGTTGGAGCTACATCCGCGAGCTGTCGTAACGTTTCCTCGCTGGCTTTCAGACCTGTGAACAGAGCATGTCGCCAGCTTGACTTGTCAAGGGAAAGCTCTTTCCAGGTGTTGACCTCGATCCCAAAAGCTTCCATATCGCGATCGAAGTCATCCTTGAAGCGAACATGTGGTCGTCCTTGTGATCTTCTGACTGAGACAAGCTTAGATTAGAGAAGGTCTTTGGGCATCCGTCCATCATACATTCGAAGCGCATGGCCCAGCCATCTGATCCGAATTTGGCGGAGGAGTGTGACCATGCTGATAATATTTGGCCTGTTGAAGTACCTCGTTGTTTGCCACATGGTCGCTCCAGGTGATCCTGAATATGCGACGGAAACAACGCATGTGAAAGGCACTCACTCGTTTCTCCTGTGAGGCATACAGGTTCCAACCTTCGCTGGCGTACAGGAGATGCTAAGCACGTAGGGACGGTATGGATATATATATACATACTATATATAAATAAATATATATATATATATGAGAATGAATTACTATGTCGTCATGTGAGTGTTATCGAAAAGCACAAATTCAGATAACATTTAGTGGCATCAATTTTGGAGATTAAAGTAACATATGTTCTGGTGTTTATGATTTTTAACATAGCTTTAAGAATTTTTCAAACATTTTTTTTAAATATATTGAGTTTTTTGTAACTCGGGAAAGCTTGACATGTTCACATTATTTTCTTTCCACTCAATTGTAGCTCAAAACATTTGTCAGTCACCACAAAATTGAATTGTGATTAACTTACGCATATATTATATGAGCGTCATTTACTTTGAGCTGCACATGTATGATCTGTTGATATTCTTGTTTCTTAGATAAAGTTATATCTTTAGATGACGGCTGTGTGATTCAATTTTAAAACAGCCTCGTTTTTTTTGGTCTGGAAACATATGGTAGTTATGTTTTGTCAGTCTTATTCAGTTCACAATGTGCGACAACAGTGTGTAGCGTTGGCATTATGAGAACATAACTGTTATGAAATCCCTTCATATGATAGATGACAAAACCTTCCCGAAATCGATATGATGCGGATGTGGAATGCAATGCCTCTGGAGGCACTTTCGTTGCAATTACTAATCTCATTAAGGCTCACTATTGTCAGAACAAATACTTTTATATTTTACATTGTTGTGTTGTATCTAAGAATCCATCTACTAGAAATAATACATTTTGCATGTGTACGTTGTCAATCAAGATTTTTGTTGCTTTTCGGTTCATGTCGATTGCATGCTACTACACTTTAATAAATAAAAAAATAAAAATGTTAACGTTAGCAGTAAGTCTAAAATAGTGAAATACATAATAAGTAAATTATTGTAGGTTAATGCATTGTTACTTCATTTACATTTAAGTCTTTTAAATATTTCAAACAATTTGTATCAATTATTTATTTTAACATCTAAATATTATTACTGCTCATAAGGTTGAGTTGATTCCAGCACAATAGATCCTAAAATCACGTCGGACACACGAGATCTTAGAACCAGTTGTGCAGAAATAATCCATATTATGTAATTATTCATGATGTATTGCGTAAGAGAAAGATTTCCTGTGCATGTTAAAGGCTAAAACGATGAGGACAACGTTAGGTGCAGTTGCAGTTATGAAACCAGAAACTATATTTGAATGGAGAAGATGGTGTAGCCATCAAACGCTTTAAGTCATCTTCTGCTCTAAGAAAGACATATGGCATGTTTTGCAGTGCAGCAAAAATGCACCAATGAGATTGAAAATGGTTAAGAACTTGTATTTAATACTGACGAATGTTTGACATCGCCATACATTGCCTCTCTTGTGAAATGGCACATTGAGATATGAAGACATGATTCTAGTCTTCCAATATAAAGGATTTGAATTTTTTATGTGGGGTTTGGGGATTCTCCACTTATTAGGTCTTGATCATAATTAAGTTAAATTATTTTGTCAACTTTTGCTGCAAACGCATTATACTTCTCATTGTTTGTAAAAAAACATGTACAAAAAATATGTACATCAACTATATACAAATAATCCTATCTATTCACTCGTGTTTATAATTTCAAATGATATAATCTCTTCATAAGACATTGGAGATTGTTGTGCGGCTTTAGCAAAATTCTCTTAATACTTCCTTTTTGTCATCAATGGTTTTGTGGCTCAATTTCTCATTAGTCTCAATGAGAGGCTTTTCCTTTAAAGATAGTGCTTATACTGGAGACATGACGTAACACACTTTTTCCATATATCTTCTCTACTTCATTTTTCAGGCAGGTAACATCGTTGTAGGTGATGTTACAAACTCTTGCAACTGCGATTACTGTAGTTCATATATTTCCTGCAGAGGCCAATAAATACCAGTTCTCTAATATTCAGTTTTCATATAAACTGACCAACTAAAGTTGCGTAAACTTTCCTCTCCAGCCAATCCCATTCCCAATTTATTTTCTTGAAACCTTTATTTAAACTTTTCGTGTCATGGTCTATCTCAATAACTCGTGACGCTATGTTTTGCCAGCATGCTTTGAATTTCCAACACACGAAAAATAAATGGATGAATTGAAACTTTGACTAATCACAATATTCTTTACAAGTCATGTGTTAGCTAGTGTATGGAACACATACTTTACAATGGTCGTTGCAGACTGGGACAGAAAAGACAGTTATTTATTTAAAAACGGATCTGATATGATATAAACATCTGATATAAGTCAAGAGAAATGCAGAATTTCACTTTAAAACACGGAAAGTTCATGTCTGGATATCACCAAGATGACAAGAAGATGCACGATCTTTTCAATTAAATCACAACATCAATTTGCTACTAACAGACCAAGACAAATTTGTGTTTCGATGTAGGTGATCAACTGAATAGCCAAAATATTAATACAAAGCAATCCAGGGACCTATCTAATCAACAGAACTTAAAGCAGTGACTTAATATACAAATATTTTAGCGTATGCGTCATGAGCGTTGAAACTAGTTGGATAATGTTGGACATTTTGTATATATTGTAACAAAAGTTATTTTTAAGATTAACGATATAGAGCATTATTTACCAATATTCTTGATGTGATTGTAAAACGAGGATTCAATCATTAAGCAGCCCAATTTCCAAACCACACACAAACACTGATTATCTGGAAGTATACCCTAAGCAGATATTTCATTTGTTGAAGGTACCTTGGTAACTCTCACCGTTGCTTAATTTGCAGTCTATACTTGGGTAACCCAAATATGAGGTGTATTTAGCAATGCACAAAAAAATATTAACATTTCCTCAAGCTATATTACCGGAATGACTCTAAGTCTTGGGATATGAAAACATAATAATGATTTGTGTCCCATAGCTTTATGAGCTTTTCCAAATGATTTCATTTTCAGTGTCCAAAATTTTAACAATGTTGAGAAATGTCTAGAAGAAATTGACAGAATCACGTTACTACAGTCAGCAATCACTAGGTCTTATTTATTTAGTACATCAATAACTTATTATAAACTACTATAATTGTATGTTTAGATGCGATGTCGGCCACGGATCACTGCTATCTCATATCTCTCTTCGTCAGATCGACTCTCGGATTTGGCGAATGTGGGTATGTCAGAATGCTTGCCAGTAGCTTCTCGTTGGTCAGTGGTTCTTTCCCGCGATCTCACGGTTTCTTCATCCACATTAATACTGGCCGCCATGTATAGCCTGACGTGTGTTGAAAAATGGCGTTAAGCCCCACAACAACAACGACTACAACAGTAAGTAATGTAAGACCACATTATTTACAACTTTCCAAATAAACATCAACCGCACATCCGCACAGTTTCTCTACATTAACTGTCCGTTCCTCTAGTAGATCACACCGTAGAAACTCTATAACTATCCCTAACACGGGGAACTATTTTTGCTGCACATCTGAGGCCAGTCGATCTACCGTTTCAAAGCACAGCAGACTAGTAAGCCTACATTAAATATTCCATTATGGCGACAAAATCGGTATATTCTATGTCCTTACTCATTTATGTCATTGTGTAATTTACCAGATTCCTACCATTAATACTGCCGATGCAGCCGAAACATCGATGTACACCTCTAGGTTTTATAAAGTGCTGCATCACGACAGGAACAGTCATGCGGATTTGGTCAGAGTTAGTTACTTATTCACCATGGGATCTTTACAAACACTTTGTCTCCCTAATGTTCGCTCTTAATAATTGACTATTAGGAATATTTCCCATTGTACCGAATTCAAACATGTGATCACAGAAACCTACAATTTGCTTAATTAAATGCGATTTTCCTTAATTTTATTACAATACTAAACACTCTAACCATTAAGTTGAAACAGATGATAAGAAGCTATGGTGACAAAATATATCTCAATCGTACAAAATGTCATGTAAGTAGAATATCAACTTTATCATCTTTGTTTTACTTACAACACCTTCCCAAATAATGCCGTATGAATGCAAACAGGTTTCATAATACTTTAAAAAACAATGCACCGTGAAAACGGTATGGTTTCACAGACTTTAAGTTTTACACGTATGAGCACCTGTGTCATAACCATCTATCTTACAATGTACCTTAGGTTGCCCCAACAACTAAACATAGCATTTATTTAACTTTGCTACCGATTGTTGTTGACCTTACTTTCGGAATATGGATTGTTTTGAAATTTGTAAAGTTGGAAAGTAATAAATAACTATTACTTAGACTATACCTATTCCATGTAAATATTTTCAAAAACTGGAGGTGAGAATCGTTTTATAAATTTCATGATGGTCCATTAGACCACAAAGAGGTATATTCATTTTTCTTTTCTTTCAGTTTTCGACAGGTGTCTAAAAAGAATTTAAAAGAAACGGATATCTACTTGATGGTCTATGTGGGCCAAAGGCCACTCCTCAATGGATCATTAGCAAACAATTCATAGTATCCACCAACGGCTAGAGAGTGGAGTGGGTCTTGGGCTCGTTTCTTTACAAATAAAATTGGTAGCCTAATCAGTAATATATATAAAACAAAGGAAGATATGAATCCGCACTCCTCGGTAGTTCCACCGTGCTAGTCTATACTAAATGTGCCTAGTAATTTCCAGCTTACGCCAGCCATAATCAATAATAATTTAATTTTCAAAACAGCTCTACACACTGCATTTAGTTGGAGCCATATTGGAGAAAATGCTCTAATTGTTCCCCGATTTAGACGAAACTTGGTCAGAAGACAAAGGAAGAATTGGTACATACAGGACATCGAGAAATAATGCTTCCATACTTACTCCAGTAACGAAAGGGAGAAATAACTTGTTAGTTTAGTGTGTATGCTATGTCAGATGATCAAACGCGATATATATTATTGATCAAATGAGAAAAAAAATAATTGACTTTATTGAAAGACTTAGGTTTTAATAAACCTCAAATGGAAACTCACGTAGTGAGAGGCGTAGTATTAATAAAGAAAACTATCACCCCTGTTGATATAGAGCAAACAATTTTCTGTTGATTAGATTGATTGGTTTAATTTTAACGGCGCATCAGCACTTTTAGGCTATTTGGCGCCATACAGTAGGTCATATATGTAAAATGAAAGGTTCAATATCGACCAGCGATATAGTAAAAAATCCATAGTAGTTAAATATAAAATGGTAAATGTTGGTAACATTTAAAAATGTTGGTTCCCGATCAACTGGAAATGTAAATGATGTATCTTCATGAAAAGATGTAAATAATAGTTGGTATTTGCATTAGTTAAAAATTACAACGGGGTGTGCAAAAGTATGATAACGAAAACATCATTGGCAATTAAAATCTATCGACTGCATAAATATAACACAAAACTGAACAAGGTGATAAAATAAAATCTATAACTTATGATAGATATTTGGTTCCTTAAGAAAGTCTATAATGTTGGTAATGTTAACTGTATCAAAGAGCTCCCTCATGACTTGCACAACGAAGAAATGATTACGCGTAGGTTGAAGACCGAAGCATTGCAGCATAAAGTGCTTAACGGTGAATGGTTCATTAAAAGCTATGTACTCTGGTAGGTCTTCTCATTTTAATATGTAGGAGTGTGTTAAATGAGTATGACCGAGTCGAATTCTTGCAATGACTACCTCCTCTCTACGGACGGATCTGAAGGAAGGCGTCCATTCTCCTAATGTTGGCTTGATTGCATGAAGTTTGTTATTCATGGCATCATTCCATGATGCTTGCCATTTCTGGCGTAAACACTCTTTGATACAACGTTCAAAATCAGTATATGGTGCATTAAAAATCAGTTGGTTCTAGGAATAAGGCCATTTTAGCAGCACGGTCTGCTTGATCACTACCTTTAATTCCTACATGTCTGTGTAACCAACAATATACAATATATTGTGGGAGGTACTCGGTTAAGTATGCTTAAGGAGAATATTTGCTAATAATGGATTCTCCAGGTTTCTGTTATATAGCGCCTGAAGTACTGATAGTGAATCGGAGAAGATAATGCTGTTTAAAATACGCTCGCTTGCAATATATTGCAAAGCAAGGTCTATTGCTCTGATTTCAGCTGAAAAAATTGACGTACCATTTGGCAAGCGAACATTTTGTATGTATTTTTCACTCGAAGGCTTCAGCGGTCTTTTCTTCATCTTTTGGTCCATCAGTATATATTCTTGTATAATTTTTGAACTGAGAGAGGAGTTCATGGTAAGAGTTGGGAAAGATGGACGGGTTTGTTTCCGATTTTGTTCCATCGTGTAGCGTGAAAATTACCCTTGGTTGCTTAAGTAGCCGTGGAGGTGTTTCGGAAATGGTCGTGTTCAGAATTTGCGAAATATCAACTTTTGTACTATCAATCAATGGTAACATTCTAATGCTAAAGGTAGGTATGACATTTGGTTTATTGTCATATAAAGTTTTATATTTGGCTTCAAAAACAGCCTAAAGAGCAGATTCAGAGGGTTTGATTTTAATTTGAGAGCGTATTGAGCGGAAAGCATTTCTCTTCTTTATGCTAAAGATGGTTCTTTCGCTTCAACGAGGAGGCTTTCACACGGAGATGTCTGATATGCTCCCAGGGCAAGTCTTATTCCCTGATGATGGATTGGGTCAAGCATCTTCAAATAAGACTTCCTTGCTGAACCATAGACAATGCTACCATAGTCTAATTTCGAGCAAATGAATGTCCTGTATATGCCGATTATGACTTTTCCATCAGCACCCCAGTCAGTGTGTGCTATTACTTTAAGTAAATCCAGAGATTTGAGGCATTTAGCTTTTAAATTCTTTAGGTGTGGGATAAAGGTCAGTTTTCTATCGAAGATGATACCTTAGAATTTTCCTTCCTCAAGAACTGTAATAGGTGTTCCCTCCAGCGTAAGACTTGGTTCATCATGATGTCTTCGTAATTGACAGAACTGCATACATACAGTTTTTCTTTTCGAGAATTTGAAACCGTTAGTATTGGCCCAATTTTGGATCTTGTTGATATTTTGTTGTAACTTCCTTTCTATTGTATGAATTTGTTTGGATCGGTAACATATTGATTGATTGATTGATTGATTGTTTGATTGATTTAATTTTAACGGCACACCAACACTTTTAGGCCATTGAGCGCCATACAGTTAGTCATATTTGTAAAAAGAAAGGTTCAATATCGCCCAGCGATATAGTAAGAAATCCATAGTACTTAAATATAAAATGGTAAATGTTGGTAACAGTTAAAGATATTTTGTTGTAGTTGTCTTTAGATTGTATGCGTTTGTTTGGATCAGCAACATATTAAAAAGTCATCAACATATACGGAGCAATCCACACCAGGACTCAGACAATTGGTGATGCTATTAATTTTTATATTGAAAAGCGTTACCGATAAAATACTGCCCTGGGGCACACCCATCTCTTGATCGTGTAGATCAGAGAGGGTGAAGTTCACTCGTACTTTGAATTCCCTATCTTTGAGAAAGTTTGATATAAATAAGGGCAGTCGGCCTTTTAGACCCAGATCGTGTAGGTCACTTAGTATTCCGTACTTCCAAGTTGTATCATGCGCCTTTTCCAAATCAAAGAAAACCGCTACTAAATCTTCTTTCTTGATAAAAGTGTCGCGAATAAATGTTTCAAGTCTAACCAGATGATCATTGGTACTACGTCCATAACGAAATCCACAGTGGAAAGGAGATAGTAGGTTGATGCATTCCAAATACCACACAAGCCGTGAGGTGATCATTCGTTCCATGGTTTTGCACACGCAGCTAGTTAAAGATATTGGTCTATAGTTGCTAGGATCTGCGTTATCTTTGCCTGGTTTGGGGATTGGTATTACTGCTGCTTCTTTACATATTTTTGGTACATTACCAGTAATCCATAAATCATTAAAGATTTCCAGAAGGACTGATAGAGATGGCTCTGGGAGGTGTTTCAAAAAATGGTAATGAATATCGTTAGGCCCAGCGGATGTATCATGAGCCTTATTCAAAAATTCCATATGCTCCGATCATGAAAACGGATGGTTGTAATTTTAGCGAGTTGTTCGATGTAAATTTCAACCGTGTATTTTCCTTTGAGGTTTTTAATCTTTGGAAAGCTTCTGATTAGTTAGACGATGACGAATGTTTGGAGAAACAGTCAGCAAGCACATTTGCTATTTCATATTTGGTATTAAACTTGTTGTTTTTTACCTTCAGATGTTGGAAGGAATTGTATTTTCCCTTTCCATTTATTTTGCGGATCGTGTGCCAAACCTTCTTTATGGAGGAACAAGAGTTTAAAGATGAAACAATTTTTTTTTCCATGATGTTCGTTTACTTTCTTTAATGGTGCGGCGAGCTTTGGCCTGAATAATACGGTATTGTGTTAAGTGTTCGGGTGTTGACGATTATTAAATATTTTTAATGCCTCTCAGCGTTGCCTAATAGCTTCTTTACATTCTTTAGTGAACCAGGGTTTTTGGATTCTTTTGCAATTTGGAGAAGACTTAAGAATGGATTCTTCTGCACTTTCAAGTAAGATGGATGTAAATTGTCGGATAGGATTATTGTCGTTTAGAACCTTATTCCTGTTTAGCATAGTTATAGAGAGTCTTTCAAATTTAGAACAATCGGCCTTCTTTAAATTCCATTGCGGAACTACGTCATCAATTTGTGTGTGAATATTTTCAAGGGATATGGAAAGTGATCACTGCTGTGAAGGTCTTCAATGGCCTTCCAATTATAATCTAAAAGCACCGAAGGTGAACAAATTGTTAAATGGATGCACGTATATGTACCAGTACATGGGTGTAAATATGTTTGGTGTTATAAAGACACAAATCATGTCTAATAAAGAAATCTTCAACCTTTTTGCCCCTGTCGCTTATATGGTTGGATCCCCATAAAATAGTGGGCATTAAAATCCCCAAGTAGAATAAATGGTGTGGGCAGTTGTTTAATTAGGTCTCTAGATCATTTCGAACTAAGTTGTTGTTTGGTGGTAAATAAATAGAACATAATGTAACCACTCGATTCAGTGTGACGCTTACAGCTATTGCTTGTAAATTTGTATTTAAGGGAATAGTGCAGTGTGTGGCCCTGTTGTATACAAAAATAGAGACTCCTTCCGAGGCCCTGTCACACGTTTTGGAGTAGGCATTATAAGAAGAGTAATTTTTGAATGTGGTTTTATCTGTGTCTTTTAAAAATGTTTCATGCAGACATAGTACTGCAGGGTAATGTTCGTTCAAAAGCAGAAGTATGTCATTGTAAATGCATTTAAGTCCTCTACAATTCCAGGGTAAAATGGTGTTCTTAATTACAACTGTATATTAGACCTTTCGAGTGGCAAATAAGTTGGTTATTTATCTGAAGGAAGTACGGGGGTGAATCTTTTGTTGTTGGTTCTGGAGTTACCTTGAGAATATGAAGCAGATTTCTCCGCATCAATGTCCTCTAGGTCTTCAAACTTGTGTGTTTTTATAGGGTCATCAGACCCTTTTTTATGCCTATTTGTTTGAAGCTTTTTCTTGTTATTTTTGGTGATTTTGTTGGTGAGGTAATGTTAAATGTTGTTTGTGCAGATGTCGAGTTTTTCGGCGGTCTATAGTGTAGGGTGTTCGATTCAGAATGGGGTTCAGGCGGATTTGTTTGATTTTGTGCGTCTTTCGTTGCTTTTTGGCTGCTCTTCACTACAGTTGAGAAGGATGGGCCGGTGAATGATCTAGCTTGAACAAGCTTCCTGGCCTCTGGATAGGGAATATTATTAATGTATTTAATCTTCTTTCTGCTGATTAGAAATTATAGTTCTTGTTTATATCATTAGAACGGTAAGACCTTGTCACAAACAGAGGTACGGCCCTAGCTGGTTAAAACACAATCCATTGCTACGGAACCAGGTGGGGAACACAAACACAACAACCAGATGTACGGAAACACCTCGTTAACACACAATCCAGGGGTACGGTTGATTGATTGATTGATTTAATTTTAACGGCGCATCAGCACTTTTAGGGTATTTAGCGCCATACAGTAGGTCATATATGTAAAAAGAAAGGTTCAATATCGAACAGCGATATAGTAAAAAATCCATAGTAGTTAAATATAAAATGATAAATGTTGGTAACAGTTAAAATGTTGGTTCCCGATCAACGGGAAATTTAAATGATGTATCTTGATGAAAAGATGTAAATAATAGTTGGTATTTGCATTAGTTAAATATTAGTTTGGGTAAGGTCATACAGGTTACAGTTTAAAATAAACATTTAATTCCTTTAGGAAATCTAAAATACTAGTGATTTGAATAGTACCAAAACGTTACTTCATGTCGTGTACATCATAGTATTTATCACGCGTAGGTTGCAGGTCAGAACACGTGGTCATAAAATGTTTAACAGTAAATGGTACATTGCAAGGAACGCACTCTGGTGGATCTTCACCTTTTAGAATGTGTGAGTGGGTAATGAATGTATGATCGATTCTGATTCTTGTAATTGAAAACCTCCTCCATACGAATAGTTCTGTAGGAAGGAGTCTATTCTGCAAAGATTGGTTTGATGGCAAGAAGTTTGTTATTGATTGCATCATCCCATGATACCTGCCACTTTTGACGTAGATACTTTTTGATACAAGGTTTAAAATCAGAATATGGTAATTTAAGATCCGATGGTTCTAAATATAGGGCCATCTTAGCAGCCCGGTCTGCTTCTCCGTTACCTCTAATACCAATATGGCTAGGTAGTCAACAGTATACTATATTGCATGAGGCACTAAGCTCAGAGTTTTTGATCAGAACATTTACCAATAGTGGATTATCTAGTTTGATATTGTGTAGCGCCTGAAGCACTGATAATGAGTCACAGAAGATAATACTATTTAGAATGTGTTTAGATTCGATACATATCAGAGCAAGGTCTATTGCTCTGATTTCCGCTGAAAATATGGATGCATCATTTGGCAAACGCTCTTTGGTTATGTGTTTGCCACTGACCAATGCTGTAGCAGCCTTATCAGCAACCTTTGATCCATCAGTATAAAATCTAGCACAATGTGTAAAGTCATTGAGTAGATCTTGATAAGAGTTTAAGAACATGGTAGGGTTTGTCTCAGAATTTTTAAGATCGTGTAACTTAAAAATCACTTGGGTTTGCTTAATGAGCCAAGGTGATGTTTTCGAGACAAATATTTTCTGGATTGGAGATATATTACATTTGATTTGGTCAAAGCAGGATTATATTCTAATACCAAATGAAGGTATAGCATTTGGTTTATTTACGTATCAAGCCTTGTAACTTGGATGAAAAACGGCCGAAAAAGCAGGGTTCAGAGGGTTGGATCGTAACTTAAGAGCATAATGTGCAGAAAGCATTTCTCTGCGATGCGATAAAGGTGGTTCATTCGCTTCCCCGAGAAGGCTTTCACACGGAGATGTCTTAAATGCTCATAGAGCAAATCGTATTCCCTGATGATGAATTGGGTCAAGCATTTTCAAATAAGACTTCCTAACTTAACTAAAAGCAATGCATCCATAGTCTAAGATGGAACGGATAAATGTTCAACACAAATTAAGGATTACTTTTTATCAGCACCCCAATCAGTGTGAGCAATTACATTAATCAAATTTAAGGCTTTTGAGCATTTAGCTTTCAAATTCTTAATGTGTGGTATGAATGTCAGCTTTTTGTCAAATAAAATATCCAAGAAATTTGTTTCCTCAACAAATGGAATAAGTTGCTGTTGTTGTTGAGCTTAATGCCATTTTTCAGCACACGATAGGCTATTTATGGCGGCCAGTATTAATGGTGGAGGAAGAAACCGGGAAATCAACGGAAAGAACCACCGACCCACGAGAGCTACTGGCAAGCTTTCTCATATATCTACATTCGCCGAATCCTTGACTCGAAACCACGCAGACATAGGTGAGATGGCAGTGATCCGTAACGGACAGCGCTTTAGACCAATCGGCCACTCGGGGCCCCTATAATAAGTGTTTTATCCAGCGTGAGTTTAGGGTTATCATGATGTCTTCGCAACTGTCAAAAATGCATGCGTGCTGTTTTTGGTTTTGAAAATTTGAAACCGTTATTACTGGCCCAACTTTGAATCTTATTGATATTTTGCTGGAGTTGCCTCTCAATTGTATGTATGTGTTTTGAGAGATAACATATTAAAAAATCGTCAACATATAATGAGCAATGAGCACAGGGAGCTAAGCGTTTGGTGATACTATTGATTTTGATGTTAAATAGCATCAGAGTTAAAATACTGCACTGGGGCACACCCATCTATTGCTGGTGCGTATCGGAGAGGGTAGAGCCCACTCGAACTTTGAATTCCCTGTCAGAGAAAAAATTGGAGATGAATGAGTGCATTCGACCTTTAAGTCCCAGATCGTGCAGGTCTTTTAGTATCCTGTACTTCCATGTTATGTCATAGGCCTTTTCTAAATAAAAAACAAACCGCTACTAAATGTTCTTTTTTGATAAAGGTATCACGAATTAATGTTTCTAGTCTAACTAGATAATCATTAGTACTCCGTCCATATCGAAAGCCACTTTGGAAAGGAGATATTAAAATTGTTAGCTTGTAAGTAGCAGAGAAGTCGAGAATTGATCATTCGTTTCATTGTTTTGCACACACAGCTTGTCAGGTCGTTAGCTATTGGGTCTTCGCTATCTTTACTGGGTTTGGGATCTGGTATTACAGTTGCTTCTTTCCAGTTTTTTGGTACATTACCAATAAGCCATAAATCATTGAAAAGTTTCAAAAGAGTTGTTAATGACGATTCTGGAAGGTTTTTCAAAAACTGGTAACCTATTTCATCAGTCCCAGTGGATGTATCATGGGCCTTATATAAAGCCTCCCTAAGCTCCGATAATGAGAACAACTGATTATAACTTTTCGAGCTGTTGGATGTGAATTTTAAACGTGACTTTTCTTTTTGAGCTTACGTTTTTGGAAGGCATCGGTATAATTAGATGATGATGAATTTTTAGAGAAACTGTCAGCAAGAGTGTTTGCAATGTCACGTTTTGAACTAAACTTGTTATTGTTTAAATGGAGGTGTCGGAAAGGGCTTTATTTGTTCTTTCCGTTTATTTTGCGTACAGTATCCCAAACCTTCTGAACAGAGGAACGAGAGTTTAAAGAAGAAACATATTTCTTCAATGAAGCTCGTTTACTTTCCCTGATTGTGCGACGAGCTTTGGCTCGGGCAATGCGATATATATTTAAGTTTTCGGGCGTCGGATGATTATTAAATTTGTTTAATGCTTTCCGACGTAGTCTAATAACCTATGTACATTCCTTAGTGACCCAAGGTTTTAAGATTCTTAAACAGTTGGTAGAGGACTTGGGAATAGGGTATTCTGCAATTTCTGTTGAAAAAGATGTAAAAAGCTGAATGGGATCGTTAACATTGAAAACTGTGTCCTAATTTAGCCTAGTTTTGCAGAGTATTTCTAACTTGACCATGTCGGCCTTCTATAAATTCCATTGAGGAATTATTTCATCAATTGTAAGTCAAGATTTGCAAGGGAGATTGGGAAGTAATCGCTACTGTGAAGATCATCAGAGACCTTCCAATCATAGTCCAAAAGCAGCGAGGGAGAACAAATTGTCAAATCGATGCATGCGTATGTACCCGTGCCTGGATGTAGATATGTAGGTGTTTTGGTATTATAGGGACACAGATCGTGTCTAGAAATAGTCTTTAATTTTGTGACCTCTGTCACATATATGATTTGATCCCCATAAAATATTATGGGCATTAAAATCTCTGAGTAAAACAAATGGTGCAGGAAGTTGTTGAACAAAGGTGGCTTATTCGTTTGGAACTAGGTTAGTGTTTGGTGGTAAGTAAATAGAGCAAAATGTAATCACTCGCTGACGAGTGACGCTTACAGCAATGGCTTATAGATTTGTGTTTAGAGGAATGACCTTATGAGAGGCTCTATTGTTCACAATAACAGAGACTCCCCCTGAGGCCCTGTCAACATTCTGAGAGTAGTGGTTAAACAGGGAGAAGTTTTTCAGTGTGATGTTGTCTGTATTTTTTTCTAAACTGTTTCGTGAAGACATAGTACTGCAGGATCATGTTCATCTAAAAGCAGAAGAATATCATGGTAGTTGGCTTTAAGTCCTCTACAATTCCAATGTAAAATGGTGTTCTTCATTACAACTGTATATTAGACCTTTCGAGTGGTAAATAATTTGGATATTTAACTGGAGGAAGTACGGGGATGTATCGTTTGTTTTTGGATCTGAAGTTACCCTTAGGACATGATGCAGATTCCTCCGCATCTATGTCCTCTAGGTCTTCATACCCTTAGTATTAAAAACATTAAACTTAATTATAAGTTGTATATCGCTCTCTCTCTATTTAATATCGAAAATATCATCACCATATGTTTTGCAAGTAATGCAATCGGCATATCACACATACACAGACAAATGTCGGAAACATCGAGCTATATACGGTTTAAAACAAAATACATGGTGGTGGGTAGAAATAAATAAAGCTCACCATTTTTATGTACTAACGTAGTTACATTGGTCCAATGTTACACTTCAAATTCATAGATTTATATTTCAACGTATCTGCAGTCTATGCATTTAAAATTACAAAGAAAAATTGTAAATTAATATTTATAACATAAACAGAGCCCTGATATACCAGTTGTCGGTTTAGAAATGTTTTGTTTTTTCTTAAATTTAAACGAACAGCGTTTGATAGTTCATATCAAAACATTTACACAATAAGACTTGATTATTAATGTTCCGGTTTTCTAATTATTCACTAGTGTCAGAGATATTATTGTAATAAAAGTACTCTTGCTATGAAAAACATTAAACTTAATTATTAGCTGTATATCACTCTCGCTCTCGTTCGCTCTCTATTTCCTAACGAAAATGTCAGCACCATTTTTTTGGCAAGTAATGCAATGATCATATCACACACACATACAAGCACACATTTCAGAGAACTCGAGCAATTTACGTTTTAATACAAACTATATGGTAGTGGGAAGGAATAAATATAGCTAACTATCCTTATGGACTAACTTAGTTATATTGTTCCAATGTTAACCTTCAAAGTCCTCGATTTGTACTTCAATGTATTTGCAGTTTATACATATAAAATTACAATGGAAAAGTGTAAATGAATATATATTCCATAGACAGAGCCCTGATGTACCAGTTCTCGGGTTAGAAATGTTTTTCAAAAACTTCTAAACAAACAGCTTGTGAAAGGTCATTTTAATAAATTTTCACAAGACTCTATCATTCATTGTGTGTGTATATCGATATCATTTAGAGTGTTTTAGAGAGATTAAAAGAACTATTATAGAGATGGTGCTTTTATTGGCTGCACTGGGGAGCCAAATCTGATACATATGCTGTAGGTTGAGAAAGGATTTACCAAAGGCTAAGACCGCGATGGCATGAAAACTCCATTTAACTGGCAAACTTTTAAACAGTCATTATGGACACTAACGCTAAACAGCAGTAGTATGTATTCAAAATATCATTATATATATATATATATATATATATATATATATATATATATATATATATATATATATATATATATATATATATATATATATATATATATATATATATATATATATATATATATATATATATATATATATATATATATATATATATATGTAATTATATTTGTAAACTCAAAAATGTTCTTTCTTTATGGAGATACCCATCTTATTATATTATATATTTAAATCTTCTCTTCCGTTATACTGTGATAGTGCAGATACTATGCAGGTCTACCAATCAGCACTCCGTGCATTACAAGTTTAAAGCTGTACATGGCTTTAATAATTGCCATTTAATACAAACGCAACATTAGACTGATTTCCTTCATTCCAGTTCACATAAGTACATTTGCTATGTGGGTTACAACAAAACTCCCAGTTTTTCAAGTTATCTGTATAGCACCAATAATATGCAGAAAACAACATAGAATAAGCAATCTGCTCGTGAATCCCGCATTGATGTGAATGATGACACAGCGTAATTTGGCAGTTCTATTGCCAGCATAACCACAAAAAAATATATATTGTTCCACTTGGACACCGCATGACATTTTTATACGGTAAGCATTCCCCAGTGCAGCAGTACTCCCAATGAAAATATGTATGTCACCATCCATGACCGAAAGCACCAGGCTTGCACTTATGACCCTTTTCACATCTGCCATTTCCAGTAGTAATTATTCCCTTTTCCTCAGATCTCTGCATAAAAGTGTCACGTAGTAAGAAACAATGCCATCTTCCACAACATCCATATTCTGGTCAATCGTATCTTGCAATATGGTCGAATAATCAGCAATAGGCAGAGAGGTAATTTGTACATTATGGTATTTCCCTGAAAGACATAGAGTATATCAACTGTTATATATTCACTCAATAGATTTTAAATTTGAAATAATATGCATATTTCATCTCCTTGGAGAAAACTGACAAATTTTTTGTTTAGATGGAACTGAGAAGTTATTTTGAAAAGCCAAGATCGAACTAGGTGTTCGATTAATTGGGTTGTATTATTGACACGAACAGAAAAATAATGAAACAGACTTAAATCTTTATCTTCTTTAATGCATACCAACAGTAAAACGTATTATTACGTATTGCAAGATAGTGTTGATTTTCCCCGTCATCTACAACATTATCAAAATGTTTGGAGAAATATAGCAGGACAATGTAAACATGTATATGTTTCACTTCAAATTATTTTGAAAAGCCACATAGGGGTTACCAAAAAGTAATCATTGTAAACGAACTTGAGAACTTGACGATTGAAATAATAACCAGAGCCACTTATATTAGATTTACATATTATCAAGAATAAAATAGATTGTAAAAAGGTGTATTCATGATTGTTTATGTAGTAAGTAGGCAAAGAAGAGCATTCCATTATTGCACAAAATAGAAGAAAGTTGAAAATATAGTGAACCTTTTATAAAGTATATTTATATAACTCTTGGTTAGGTTAGAAAACAAATCAGTGGAAACATTATCAATACATAATTATTTCTTAAATATTTTGTACCCTTTGTTGTAGATTTAAAACCTGGCAAGGACAAGCTTTACAATCCGTATTTAGTTCGAATATTTTTTAATGATTTTCTTGGTACTTCCACTGACCTGTCCATTCACCACGGGTCACTGAATATTAGATAACGCATTCCTTACCTTCTTGTCGTGCTCCGTCTCATCTTAATAACGTATACCGTATATGTTATACATGTCAGTACAAATTTAGTAGTTGAAAGGCGACATTCAACTATTGGTTTTACTCTAATTTCCGAATCGTAATATAAATGATAATGGTAAAATGTCAACATCCGATATATCAACATTTGAGACGACGAGAATCCTAATTAGTGTTTTCTAATTTGAACCCCTACTTAACAATTTGTAAATATAAAACTGATTCAATAGTAGAAAAATCTCAGACCATGTGTTATTTCAAGAAGTCGTAACATTCACCTTTAAATAACACGCTTAAATATTTCTTGACATAGGATCCAATATTGATAGTATATATAAAGAAATCAACATGTACCCTTACAAATACTCACACAGTTCGTTGATTTGATCACGAGTTAATTACTTATGAATCGTTCGTAAATATTTCCAGAAGTTGGAACATGCTTGAAAGGATATACAGAAAGATAAAGTTGTACAAGTCGAAAGACTCACACAATTCGTTGGTTTGATTACGTATAAAGTTTTGTCGAAAAGGAATCTTTGAGATCATAAAAAGGACTTAAGCATCTCGTATTCTGCTCAAAGTAATTTGATTCAATCCAATTTTGAAAATATTGGTTCAGTGACCATTTATGATATTACAAAATGCCGACAAAATTTCAAACAATGTCTAATGTATGAATATTTTAATCAGAGTTTATATTATTGTGAGAAATTGATAAAATATGTACTCCTGCTTTATATACATAATACCAATAACGGGAGCATTCTCTGCGATTGACCTTGGATAATTTCAGTCTAAATATTCTAATGGTCTAAGCGAACAATATGCTAATAATACCCATAACAATGTTCAATTATTTAATTTACATCTCTCATGCATGCTTATTTATATTTTCTATCCTGAATCGATTAAACGGGATATAAATCTAATATACGAAATCATTATGACCAAATATTTATTTTATAACTAACAAAGTAACACAAGCATATGTTTATCTATTTTGCAGGACAAAGGACAGAAGTAACAATACATACATACATACATACATACATACATACATACATACATACATACATACATACATACATGCATGCATGCATGCATGCATGCATGCATGCATGCATGCATGCATGCATGCATACATACATACATACATACATACATACATACATACATACATACATACATACATACATACATACATACATACATACATACTCGCAAGCACACACATATAGATAAATATATATATAGATTACTCATTAGATAAAATTGTTTGAATCCCATTTCAGTCGATATTTTATATCTTCAGCAAATTATTAGCCCTTCCATTCATACATTTGTACTTCTTTCTGTGAAATTTGATATCTCAAAGTTTTCTTTTCACACTTTTTGAAATTAAGCAGCATATACGTGAAAGAATAAGTCAGTTCTATTAAACATATACGTTATGAAGCGATATCTTACAGACCAAATTAGGAAGAAATGAGCCCTGCCAAATACAATCGCACGTACATAAAGTATATTCATATTATATTAAATCCGTGAAAAAAATATCACTAGATGTAATAAATACAAAGATACAAAACGATGATATAATAAAGCATGCTTTGGAAGTACGGTATAAAACTATGATTGTCGCTTCCGGTAATCATTAGTACAAATATGCAAATGTTTTTAACACTGTACATTTCGTCCTTCCTATACAAAACATTTATTGTCAAGGTTATAAAATATTTTAATAATAATTATCCACTAATGATCGTTCCACTGACTGTATGTTTTCAATTGAGAATATCAGCTGACTACATGACAAATATGAAGTCTGAATATCCGCTATTTATCCAGTGACCTTGTAAATCAATATATCAAACAGATGCCAAGGCAGGTGTGTACAGGTTGACAGTCTACAGATATCGGAATTCAATAGACTTTTGCTGATATATTATTTGTGACTATGAAGATTGACACGTATAAAATAAACCATTTTAAAAGACATGATACGGATTTGAATTTGGCTATTTAACATCGTATTAAATTGTTTACTAATTACAATCTGCCATACAAATAAGCAGTGTAGTTTAGACCATAACAGTCTCTATAATCATTGCACACCAAAACTACCTAGGCGATATAAGCTCCTTTCATGTTTTGCTCTAAGCTCAAAGCAAGAATACTAATATCAGAAACATCCCGTTGCATCTATATTGAAGTCAAATATGTAACTGTTTACATTGTCCTGATGTATTGTACTTTCTCCTGAAATATTTGGTAATACAATAGTGAACGTACAAACGTTTATTATCGTACGGCACACTTAGATTTGTGTAACTGCTAGCGTACATTAAAGAACATAAGGATAAAATTCTGTTACATAATTTGTATGTTCGTGTTTTTAATGAAACCCAGTTTAGCGTATATGGTGATAACAATGTATGGGCTTAAAAAACTTAGCGATAAATATCAATTGAATTAAACATTCTCTTGGATGTTTCCAAAAGACCACACTGGTATGGTAAAATAAAAGTTTTGACAAGGCAGCGTATTTGAGTTCATGGTGCAGAACATCATTTTCACATAATGCTGTTTATATTGCAATAGTAGGCAAATTATCAGATATCAAATATACCATAACAAATATATTTATATAGAAGGAATATAGGATGATATTGCTAAATGTTGATTAATATCGTACAATGATCACTGACTCCTAAGTCTCATCCATTTTGTGTCCAGTTTCCCACGAATGCTACAATATATATATATATATATATATATATTTATATATATATATATATATATATATATATATATATATATATATATATATAGTCTTTATATTTGAAAAGAGTATGCATTCCTATTTTAGCCCAAAACACAAATGATTATCTTGTGGGAAAAACACGTCTGAAAATTACTACTGAACCATTACCAGTGACACAAAGAAATAATGCTACTGTCACTATTCCAATAAACGTTTCAATAAGTTTCGTTCAAGTTTCTTTATTCAAGTCCTTGCGCGGACGAAACAAGATCTACAAATTTATCATCAGCCTACGTTTGAGTCTTTCACCATATTCTCTTCACGTTCAATATCAGACTAACGACAAAATGAATTTGGCGGAAGACGACCCGTCTTTCTCACTGCATGACACAATTAGTAATATAACTGTGGAGAAGAACACATTTACTTTTGGAAACACCATGTTTAAGCAAGAGGGAAAGTGCATAAATGATCAGGGTAAAGATTATATATGGCTCAATATATAGCTAGGGCTATTAAAACACAAAATTATCATCTTCACCAATTTTAATAGTTATATGATATATACCGATGGAAGCGAGACTTACGCCTCGTTGGATAACTTTATCAGGAAACTAATATCTTCTTTCTTATCTATGTGAAATGCTTATATAACCTAAAATTAGCTTAGCAAATATTCATGCTTTGTAGATCAGACTAAAATCTGTAGTAGCCAGACTGATAAGTGTTATGATAGATGTGATGCTTACAAAATTGCTGCCATACTTTTCTTACTAAGATCCATGGTTTTCCTAGTGTACGCTTTAAATAGAGGTATGGACGACTAATGTGTATTACAAATGAAACATATTTTCAATGCTTCAAACATAGAAAAGTTCAATAAGTAATTACTGTATGTAAATCATTGCAAATTAATGTATATCCACAAAGGAAGGGCCTTCGCACTTAATAATGCCTATAGATCTGCTAAAGTTCTATAGATGACTCCTATTTGAATGACTATGTTCTCTTATTTACTAGTAACCAAATCATTGGATACATAACGATGAACTAAATGCTTGTAATAGGAATGACGTTTTCATGGCGTAAAGGTCTGAGTCTTGGCTAGATCTAAAAATAACTTGCTATAGCAATTCTAAATATTTTGTCTGTAAGAACTGACGTACAAAGCACGTTTATCAGGCTTTGAGACTCCACTGTAGCAAACTAAAAGCTCAATAAGACTCTTACACAAATATAGCTGTTGATTCAGTTTTATTTCTTATGTACATATTTGCAAGACTGAATACTGTCTGAACCACCATAGTATATATAGACAGACACACAAATACTCACCAGAAACATCATTTGCATTTTATGCTAGAAAATGTTAAGTTCTGTAAATGCTATTTGAATCTCCTTATTTAGCTTCTCTGCTGACGGCAATACAAATGTGGCTTTATATGTTTTACTGTGGTTGATGCAGAAAGTAAAGATCCATTTCAAAACTGTGTAACCCATTACTGTTCGCTTCTCAACTCAACTATTGAGTGCCTAGGGTCATCATAACTGCTTTTGTGATTAACCATTCCGCTTTGACATATTCAACACTTATATAGATAAATGCTACGTTATAACTTTCGTATATAATTCTCAATTTATTCATGCTAAAGACAGAGAGCTATCTGTATGTGTTGTCTTCGTGCTTGTTGTTCTGGCGTCATGATGACCAACGTATACAAATAAAGATTGATTTAAATGTATTTAATGACGGTCACTTGGCAGATATTAGCTAAATACTAACTTTAATCGTCAGCACCAATCCCATTCCATTTATAATAATCAATTTAACCAGGGTCACAGTATCCAAGTCAATTGAGTAATCACGTAATTACTGAAGCCATATCAGCTGTTGGAATATGTTTTGTCAGCTGACTGGTAAATCTATAACACTGTTACGTAATTACCTGATATCAAACCGTACTAAATCATTCTAAAGCTTCATATATTCTTACGTTGTTTATTTCCGCTCGATACTACGACATGCTTTTCTTGCTGGAAAAAAATACTTCATTATTTTAGGGTGATTCTGCAGTTTGTAGAAAACTTTGCACTAATAAAGGAGAGAATTTTAATATATATATATATATATATATATATATATATATATATATATATATATATATATATATATATATATATATATAAAGAATACAAATCATATGGCCAATAACAGAATAACCACCCTTTCAAGCGCACTGGATCCACCAAGGGATTACGTGTGTCAGGGATTGATTAAAATAGATGCAATAAACTGACGACAAACAGTGCGAAACTATTAACTAACTAGCCTGAGTTCTTTCGACTCTTAATTAGTCTTTTTCAAAGGCACATACAAAACATATATACGACAAACAAATAAAAAAAATCGTTGTGTTTGTAAACTTCTACATGGCTGTCTCCTCATGGGTTAAAACTATAGGTACAACCAAACAGTATCGGCAACTAGGCTAGTTGCGGATACTGAAATCGTTGTATAATTACCTAAAATTCTACAAGCCAAAGCGACATCAATCTTTACTTTTTGTACATTTATGTAACGCAGATTATATCCCGGATATTTGATTCTATACCGGGCATTCTTGTATTAAAAATTGACGGATACGAAGAAGATTTAGAAAATGTTAAATTCTATTAGTGCATTGTTTACATGTTCTAGTCTTCTTGGTTTAGACCGCATGGTTTCAATAATCTATGGCGGCGTACCCAGTATGATTCCTTTTCCTTCCTGGTTTCGGAACTCCAGCTGTGGTTGTTAGCAATAGCGATAAGTATTATATCACTGAAAGTGTGGCCATGGGAGGAGACGTGATCTGCGACCGAGCTTCTGTACAGCATTTTTGTCATCCAATCAGATCTATGAAGGCTTATCCTTTTGTATAGCTTTTCAGTTTCTCCGACGTACTGAAGGCCACTGATCTTACATGTGATGAGATAAATCACATTCTCTGTTTTGCACGTATTGTTTGGACCATGCATCTATATATATATATATATATATATATATATATATATATATATATATATATATATATATATATATAGATGCAATAAACTGACGACGAACAGTACGAAACTAGTAACTAACTAGCCTAAGCGCTTTCGACTCTTAATGAGTCTTTTTCAAAGGCAAATACAAAACATAGTTACGACAAACAAATAAACACAAAAACGTTGCGTTTGTAAACCTCTACATTTCTATCTTCACATGTGTTAAAACTATAAATACAACCAGCTTGTATAGACTAGTTGCGGAAACTGAAAACGTTGTATAATTCCCTAAAAGTCTACAAGCCAAAGCGACATCTATTTTTATTTTGTGTACATATGTAACGCAGATTATATCCCGGATATTTGGTTCTATACCGGTTATTCTTATAGTAAAAATTGAAGGATAAGAAGATTTAGAAAATGTTAAATTCTACTAGTGCATAGTTTTCATTTTCTAGTCTTCTTGGTTTAGACCGCTTGGTTTCAATGTTCTAAGGCGGCGTATCCAGTATGATTCCTCCTCCCTCCCGGCCCCGGAACTCCAGCTGTGGCTGCCGGCAATAGCGATAAGTATTATATCACTGAAAGTGTGGCCAGGGGAGGAGAAGTGTTCTGCGACCGGGCTTCTGTACAGCTTTTTTGTCATCCAATCAGATCTATGAAGGTTTATCCTTATGTGTAGCTTTTCAGTTTCTCCCACGTACTGAAGGCCACAGATCTTACATGTGATGAGATAAATCACATTCTCTGTTTTGCACGTTTTGTTTGGACCATGTATGTTTAGTTTTTCTTTAGTCACTGTGCTAGTGAATGTCTTGGTCTCTACCATATGTTGACAGGTTTTGCATCTTTTATCGCCACAGGGTCCAGATTGACTAGGTTGGTTTTGACTAGCGATTGTTGTTAGCCTGGCCCTGACTAGGATGTCCTTTAGGTTTTTTGGTCTCCGGTAAGCTACTACAGGTTTGTTCGGAAGTATTAGGTTTAGTATGTCTGACGATTGCACGGTTGGCCAGTGGTTTGCGATGATTTTACCTACTTTGGGATTGTCTGGGTGATAGGTCAGAATAAATGGTATCCTATCAACCTTTTCTTTCTGTCCATATCTGAGTAGGTCATCACGGTTTGTTTGTTTGGCCCTTTGGATTGCCTCCGCAATCAGGTCTTTGTCGTAGCCTCGGTAAATTAAATGTTTAGCCAGCTCTTCAGATCTTTCTATGAATCTTTCATCGTCGGAGCAAATTCTGCGTATCCTCAGTGCCTGGCTATATGGAATGTTCTTAATGCAGTGTTTTGGATGACAGCTGGTTGGGAGAAGATACTGGTGTTTGTCGGTTGGCTTCGAGTAGATGTCTGTGTGTAATTTGTTTTCCACCAGTCTGGTTGTTGTGTCCAGGAAAACATGGTTTGAGTTGGAAATTTCTGCCGTGAATTCTATTGAAGGATGGAAGTTGTTTGCCTTTGAAATGAAGTCATCCAGACTTTCTCTTCCATACTGCCACTTCATTTCTATATCATCGATAATATATATAAATGTCTTCTTGGACAATATATATATATATATATATATATATATATATATAACAATATATATATATATATATATATATATATATATATATATATATATATATATATATATATATATATATATATATATATATATATATATATATATATATATAAAATGTTAGGACTGATATGTACGACTCTGCGAAGAGTTCCTTCATCATAACATTTTCTGGATTTACCTGACACTGGCATGAGGTGAAATGAATGTAGTTGTTGACTTGTGGTGCTGTTATTGAATATTTCTGGATAGTAAAAGACTTGAATTACAGAAAAAAAAATAAGAAGAGAATGAAGAAATGTGTGTTTTTATGAGCTGAATAAATACACTATAAATTATGTTTTGCTTTTTATTGTGTTCTCTTTTTTCTTTTCTCAAAATCATAAATATTAATTATATTGACATATAGAATAACAAATTCACTTATTGTCCATTAATTTACTATATAACATAAGACAATAATATTATTTTCTTATCACACAATTGTTTATGAGCAGCAGAGAAGCTGATCCATACGAAATTTTGCTCAAATTATTAACGAAAAATAAAAGTTCATGCAGAGACTGAAAAAATACGTCAACAACCCTAAACAAAAACCTCTAACTGAATAGATTTCCTCACGGTTAAGTATTTAACCTTATAATAAAATCCTTTTGGTTAGGTTGTTGTTGTTATGCTATTGATGACGTATTTTTCCTGAGTTTGTCAGTTGATTTTGTTTACTCGAAAAGAGACTCAATTGTTGTCCTTCACCCTCTCTGCTGCTATGAAATAAACCGCCATTCTAAATATGATCAATACTGAGTACAACCACATTCAGCTAAATTAGCTCAAGAGCGACTAGAGGCAATTAAAAAATATCTGCCTCTTCGTGATGCTGTTAAGGAACAATAAAAATTGCGTCAAAGGGATTTAACTGAGTTTGAGGATGAAACAAAACAATCATTTTAACCGATTGTAGAACCAACAAAAACAAAGTTTTACAGCAACCGAAGCAAGACCACAAGATCTTGCAAATTACCTTCCGATATTGCTCGTGATTATCTAATATCAGCAAAACCACCATCAAAACCAGTAAAAAGGCACCACCAAAACCAACTGAAGAAGAAGATTATGTATTTCAAGACTCTCCTGGTGCAACTGGAAGGGGTCTAGGAAGTGGTCTTATTAATTGTCCCAATAACGTCTTTGCTGATGTTGATCGATTGGAAATCCTCATTTGAGGAAAACGAGCTGATAATAATTCATCAGAAATCAATAATGAGGCAGCAGATATTTGTAAACGATTATTTAGTGGCGGTAATATGGATATTGTTGAGTATCGATCATTCGTTAATGAAATTGCCTATGAATGCCACAGTGACTAAATCACAGTGATTAGATATATTTAATAATAAAGTCATTCAATAATAAAATGATTATGCATGGTGCTCAACGTGCACCTACCATAAACAGGGTAATAAACTCGCGATTACCGGTATACATAACCACCTACGGAGATGGAATAGGTGACATTGTATAGGGTCTATTTAGAAGAACAGCCCCAAAAGCAATACCTATTGTAAAGCAACTAGGAATGAAAGCTATTGATGTTGTTCGTGAAATGTATAGACGCTGCTGGTAAGCTTGCTAGCAAAGCATTCTTAGCGATCAAAGATAGAATAACGCGATTAATACGCAGACCACAACTCGTCCAACCTCAACCAGTGAAATTATCTAGCAATGAAGTGATGCCCGCTAGTGCAAGTAAATTAATAAATCAAGCCGCTAATAAAAACTATCAAAATTAGTTGCTGTCCCAATGTCGGAAAAGAAAAAAATATAACCGCTAGCCTCATAGCACAAAGTGGTCTTCGTGTTAGACGAAGATGATAATAATAAAGATGTTTAAGCGCATATCTGACCCCACATTTCACATAGTCCCACCAGTTCTCAAAGATGAGACTGTGCGCGATTATCAGTATTATTCTTATGTCGATCGAATTCCAGATCATCGTGGACGAATCGAATTAAAGGTTCAGGATACAAGTAGATATGTTCTACCCGCATTTATTGAAGTCGAATGTGAAATTTTAAATAACGCTAATCTTGCAACACCAGCAGCATATGCAGCCAATGATAGTGTTGGTTTTGTTAATAATGGTATTATGGCGTTGTCTGATAGCGCTACGTACATGATCGACGGAACAAATATTGAAAAATATTGAATCAATTTAAAAAGAAGTTGACATTGCTACAACAATACTTGATCTTGCATGATACATCGATGATTACTCAAGATCAGCTGGTCCATCAATAATGATTACCAAAGACAAATCTGACCATCCTAACAACGTACCATATGATATAAGACAACTTAGAAATAATGCTGACAATGTCAGTGCTGATGTGTCGCCTGTGGTTCATGGTTCTATTGAAAATTTCAACTTGGGATTCACATCATGTCGAGCGATGTTAAAAGCTGATAGGAGAACATTTTTATGTGCGGTATTCTCTAGTGACAATAGCGGAATAATGGAGAATTAAATAATAAAGATAACAATAATGTCTGAGTCCTTGACATCGTCAAGGCAAGCATTGCAACAGATCGTCACTACTACCACACCATCAAAAACTACTATGGTAACAGTAAGTTCGACCAGTCCTGAATTTAGCGTTAAATTTCCAACTGCAATTATAGCAAAATAAATTGCATTGGCTCAACTGTGCGTTTATGATATCAGGCCAGATATCAGTTCAAAACTATTTGGCGGATTACCAGCAAATAATTCACTGGTATTTGCGAATATCAATAAGCCCGATGGAACACCTGATTGGCAAGTTGTTGGAATTTCAACGGCAGTTATTAATTAACAAAGTGACACAAGCATCTGTTTATCTCTTATGCAGGATAAATGACAGAAGTGACAATACATGCATACATACATACATACATACATACATACATACATACATACATACATACATACATACATACATACATACATACATACATACATACATACATACATACATACATACATACATACATACATACACACACACACACACACACACACACACACACACACACACACACACACACACACACACACACACACACACACACATACATACATACATACATACATACATACATACATACATACATACATACATACATACATACATACATACATACATACATACATACATACATACATACATACATACATACATACATACATACATACATACATACTAAGCCAATATCAAACGAACCCAGAAAATGTTATGACTGAAAGAACTCTCCACAGAGTCGTACACATTAATCGTAACAATATATATATATATATATATATATATATATATATATATATATATATATATATATATATATATATATTTAAATATATAAATAGATAAATATATATATATATATATATATATATATATATATATATATATATAAGAATAATGATTTACATAGAAAATGGGAATGTCATGATGGAAAAGAAATCACATTTCAAATTATAACACCAAAAATTTTGAAAACATTTATTTTGAGACAAATGCATAATAGTGCTAGCAGTGCACATCTTGCTATAACCAAAACCCTTTTAGAATATTGCAATGATTTTTCTGGTATTAATTTAGCAGTGTTGTAGGTAATTGGTGCAAAAATTGTACAATTTGCGGTTTAAGAAAAATGCCTTAAATGCAAGCAAGGCTCCCTTTAAATATTACCGTTTCGGATTACAAATGGAAAGAATAGCTATTGATTTTATGGGACCGTTACCAAAAGAACATTAGGTAAAAGTATTTATTTGGTAATTGCAGATTATTTTACAAAATGGACTCCTTTATTAGTTCAAAGTTTTATACTAACTGAAGAATAACCCTAAAAATATGATGTGGTTTTTTTCAGCAAGGAAAGCATGTCGTAATATCGAGCGGAAATAACGTAAGAATATATGACGCTTTAGAAAAATTTTAGTACGGTTTGATCCCAGGTAGTTAGGTAACACTGTTATAGATCTACCAGGCAGCTGTCAAAACATATTCCAACAGCAGATATAGCTGATAGGGCTTCAGATATTCAGTGATTACTCAATTGACATGGACAGTGTGACCCTGTTTAGATTGATTATTATAGATGAAATGGGATTGGTGATGACGATTAAAGTAATTTTTAACTAATGACTGTCCAGTGACCGTCATTAAAAAAACATTTAAAACAATCTTTATTTGTATTCTTTATTCATCATGAAGCTAGAAATTTATCCACGAAGACAACACATGCAGAAAGCTCTCCGTCTTCAACATGAATAATTTGAGAATTATATAAGAAAGCTATAACGTAGCGTTTGTCTCCATAAGTGTTGATTCTTTCAAAGCGGAATGGTTAATCACAAAAGCAGTAGTGATGACCGAGGCACTAAACTGTTGAGTTGAAAAGCGAGCAATAATGGTTTACACAGTTTTGTAATGGATCTTTACTATATGCATCAACCCCAGTAAAACCTATAATTCCATATTTTTATTACCATCAGCAGAGACGCTAAATAACCAGATTAAAACAGCGTCGACAGAACATAACATTTGTTTGCATCAAAGATGCAAATGATGTTTCTGGTGTGTTTTGTGTATGTCTATATAATATGATGGCTCAGACATTATTCAGTCTTGCAAATATGTACCTAAGAAATAAAGCTGAAGCCTATATTTTTGCAATGGTCTTGGTGAGCTTTTAGTTTCTTACAGTGGAGTCTCAAAGCCTGATAAACGTATTTTTTTTATGTCAGTTCTTACAGACAAAATATTTAGAATTGATATAGTAAGTTATTTTTAGCTCTAGCCAAGACGCAGACATTTACGCCATGAAACCATCATTCCTATGACAAGCATTTAGTTCAACGTTATATACCCAGTGATATGGTTACTAGTAAATAAGAGAACATATTCATTCAAATAGGAGTCATCTATAGAACGAACTTTAGCAGAACCTTATTAAATGCGTAGTTCCTTCCGTTTGGATATACATTAATTTAAAATGGCTTACATACAGTAATTACTTATTGAACTCTTCTGTGTTTGAACCATTTAAAATATCTTTCAGTTGTAAGAATCATTAGACGTGCATACCTCTATTTAAAGTTTACAATTGGCAGACCCATGTACCTTATTAAGTAAAGGTTAGCACCAATTTATATAACCATTATCTCTATCATAACAGTTATCAGTCGGGCTACTACAGGGTTCAGTCTCATCTACAAAGGATGCATATTTGCTATACTAATTTTAGGTTATATAAGCATGTCACATAGACAAGAAGGAAGATATTAGTCTCCTGACGTTGTTCTCCAAAAAGGCGTAAGACTCGCTTCCAATGGAATACATCATGGGCCTATTGAAATCGGTTGGTAAGGATGATGATTCTGTGTAGCAATAGCCCTAGCTATGTATTGTACCATACATAATATTTCCTCTGACCATTTCTGCACTAGCTGTCTTGCTTAAACATGGTGTCTACCTCTGTAAAAGTGTCTTCTCCACAATTATATCACTTATTGTGTCATGCAGTGAGAAAGACAGGTCGTCTCCAGCCATATTCATTGTGTCGTTAGTCTAGTATTGAGAATGAAGACATTATGGTAGAATAATCAAACGTCGACTGAAAAATAACTTGTAGATCTGATTTCGTGCGTGCAAGGACTATAAAAATCAAACTGTACATACCAGTTCTTGAACGAAAATTATTGAAACGTTTATTCAAAAAGTGACAATATCATTATGGTTTTTTGGAAACATCCAAGAGAATGTTTTACTCAGTTGAGATTTATTGCTAATTCTTTATAGCCCATACGTTGTTATCAACATATACGTTAAACTGGGTTTCATTAAAAAGTCGAACATAAAACATACGTAAAAGACTTTTAACCATACGTTCTTTATTGTATGCTAGCAGTTACACAAATCGATGAGTGCATATATGTATGTATGTATGTATGTATGTATGTATGTATGTATGTATGTATGTATGTATGTATGTATGTATGTATGTATGTATGTATGTATGTATGTATGTATGTATGTATGTATGTATGTATGTATGTATGTATGTATGTATGTATTGTCACTTCTGAATTTTATCCTGCATAAGAGATAAACAGATGGTTGTGTCACTTTGTTAATTATAAATTAAATATTTGGTCATACCGGCAAAATGATGATGTATTTTAGACGTATATTAGATTTATATCTCATTTCATCGATTCAAGATGAAAACTATAATCAAGGATGCATAACAGATGAAAATTAAATAATTGAACATTGTTTTTGGTATTATTAGGTTAGTGTTCGCTTAGACCATTAGAATATTTAGACTGAAAGTATTCAAGGTGAATCGCAGAGAATGTTCCCGTTAATGCCATCATGTGTATACAGCAAATTTATATATTATATCAATTTCTCACAATAATAAAAACTCTGAATAAAGTATTAATACTTGAGACGTAGTTTGATATATTGTCGGCATTTTGTAATGTCTTAAATGGTCACTGAGCCAATATTTTCAAAATTAGTTTAAATCAAATTACTTTGAGCGGGATACGAGATGCTTAAGTGCTTTTTAAGTTCTCAAATATTCCTGTTCAAGAGAGCTTTATATGTAATGGAACCAACGAATTTTGTGAGTCTTTCGATTATCATTACCGACTTATTATCAGTGCTTCAGGCGCTACACAATATCAAACTAGATAATCCACTATTGTAGAATGTTTTGGTCAAAAACTCTGAGCTTAGTGCCTCATGCAATATAGTATACTGTTGGCTACCTAGCCATATTGGTATTAGAGATAACGATGAAGCAGCCTGGGCTGCTATGATGGTCCTATCTTTTAGAACCATCGGATTTTAAATTACCATATTCTGATTTTATACCTTGTATCAAAATATGTCTACTTCAAAATTGGCAGTTATCATGTTATGATGCAATCAATAACAAACTTCATGCCATCAAACCAATCTTGAGAGTATGGACTCCTTCCTACAGAAGTGTTCGTAGGGAGGAGGTTGTCATTGCAAGAATCAGAATCGGTCATATATACATTACCCACTCATACATACTAAAATGTGAAGATCCACCAGAGTGCGTTCCTTGCAATGTACCATTTATTGTTCAACACTTTATGACCACGTGTTCCGACCTTCAACCTACGCGTGATAAATACTATGATGTACACGACATGCAGCAACTTTTTGATACTATTCAAATCACTAGTATTTTAGATTTCCTAAAGGAAGTAAATCTTTATTTTAAACTGTAACTTGTATGACCTTACCCAAACTAACTAATATTTATCATTTTGTATTTAACTTCTTTGGATTTTTTACTATATCGCTGGTCGATAATGAACCTTTCATTTTACATATATGACCTACTATACGATTCGTGCCTCATGCAATATAGCATACTGTTGGCTATCTAGCCATATTGGTATTAGAGGTATCAAAAAGTATCTACGTCAAAAGTGGCAGGTATCATGGGATGATGCAATCAATAACAAACTTCATGCCATCAAACCAATCTTTGACATATTTATATTTTAAATTTCCGACGATTTAATATCTTTTAATATCTGTTACGACTTCTTAAAATGACATACGGTCTGAGTTTTATCTACTATTGAATCAGTTTTATATTTATTAATTGTAAAGTAGGGTTTCAAATTAGAAAACACCGATTAGGATTCACGTCGTCTCAAGTGTTGATATCTTGGAGTTCACATTTTGCTATTATCATTTATCGGAAATTAGACTAAAACCAATAGTTGATTGTCCCTCTTCAACTACTAAACTTGTACAGACATGTATAACATAAACGTTATACGTTAGTAACATTAGACGGAACACGACAGGAAGGTCATGAATGCGTTATCTAATATTCAGTGACCCCATGCTAATGGATAGGTCATTTCTCTGTAATCTACATCCATTTCCGAAGCGAGGATATGATGTGCGCACCTCGCAGACTGCATATAAAAAGAACAATCTTAGAGGAATCGACGATCGCCATTTCAACCATTCAGAGTTCTTGATCTCTTCGACACATGTAAGAAATATTTATATTTTAAATTTCCGACGATTAACATCTTTTTCTCGCAGATTTAAATAAGGTAATATGATGCTTGATGCTCGCGATACGTTTCTTTCCGGCTCTTCTGTAAAATAATTTGAATTATGTTATTATATTGCGTGAAACGCACAAAAGATTGTTCATTGGTTATTTCAACATATTCCGAAATGTATGTTTTAATATTCTATTGGGAGTTATGAACTATATTGCTACTAAATTGCATGTGATAATTACCTGTAGAAATAACTCTTCCAACTTGTACACTATCATTTAGAGATTTATATTTATCAATACTCGTGCTAAATGCTTGTGGGTTTTTTTCATAATTTGACATATCGTTAGTAACATCATATCTCGCATTATATAATTTCCAAAACTGTATTAAGATATTTCAGTTAAGGTTAAAATATAATAGAATCATTGCATGTACACTTTCATCCATAGAATCTATCATCTCATATATGTATGTGTGCAAAATTCAATAAAGGATGCGGAGCTTTTCTTATATTACATAATACTGGTAGATTCGGTATTCTTCCTGTACATAAGCAGTAACGAATAGGTGGAACATTTTCTTTCCCGATTCTGCTAGAATCATTTCAGTCGAATATATTCAAATGATCTAAGAAAGCTGAAAATTCTACTAGACATAATATTGTTAAATTTTAATTTTTGATCAAGAAAACATAGTTGAGTAAATATTATATCCTGAATGTATGTGCACATGGGGCTCCGAGTGGCCGAATGGTCTAAAGCGCTGTCCATTAAGGATCACTGCCATCTCGCCTCTGTCTTCGTGGGTTCGAGTCTAAGTTACGGTGAATGTGGATATGTGAGGAAGCTTGGCAGCATATTCTCGTGGGTCGGTGGTTCTTTCTGGTGATTTCCAGGTTTCTTCCTGCACCGTAAATACTAGCCGCCATAAATAGCCTATCGTGTGCTGAAACATCGCGTTAATCCCAACAACAACAACTATATATATATATATATATATATATATATATATATATATATATATATATATATATATATATATATATATATATATATATATATATATATATATATATATATATATATATAATTACATGAGAACAATAAACCTCCAAAGTTTGATTCTCCAGGAAAAAGACTTGCTATTTTCTAATGGGTAAGCAAACATATTATGGATAATGTGTACAATCAGAATAGTGAAAATATTTTGGTATTGTCTTGAGGGGAAAACCGATAACTTAAAATTGCACTGTTGTATGTTCAAATGTAAGAAAAAATCTTGAAATATGGACTAGTCTGATGAAAAGGAAGAAATCATACAATATTCGTACACAGAACCGAATCGTGCCAAGGTGAAATGATATAAAATATGAACATGGGTTACAGAATATACAAAATTAAAAATAGGTGAAATAATAAAACATAATGTGGAAGTACAAAGGAAATCGTTAAAAAATATGCAAACTGTATACGCGTTGTACAGTTCGTCCTTGCCAGGTTTTAAATATACTACAAAGGGTACAAAATATTTAAGGAATAATTATGCAGTGATAATGTTTCCACTGATTTTTTGTTTCTGACTTGAACAAAATTTATATAAATACACTTTCTGAAAGGTTCATTAAATTTTCAACTTTCTTCTTTTTTGTACACGTATTAAAAGTTTTTCATTGCCTGCTTACTACATAAACAATCTTTAATACATCTTTATTCAGGTTATTTCTTTCTTTATAATATGTAAATGTAATATAAGTAGATCTGGTTATTATTGCAAACATCAAGTTCAGTTCCAATGATTCATTTTTGGTAACTCGTATGTGGCTTTTTCAAAATGATCGGAAGTCGAACATATACGTGTTTACATTGTCCTGCTATATTTCTCCAAACATTTTGATAACGTTTTAGATTATTGATTTAATTTTAACGGCGCACCAGCACTTTTAGGCTATTTAGCGCCATACAGTATGTCATATATGTAAAATGAAAGGTTTAATATCGACCAGCGATATAGTAAAATAGTATGTCAGTTTTCTCCAAAGAGATGAAATGTGTTCATAATTTTCATTTAAAATTTATTGAGTGAATATATAACATTTGACATACTCTATGTTTTTCAGGGGAATACAAAGATGTACAAATTGCTTCTCGGCCTATTTATGATTATTGCACCATATTGTGTTCAATCGCAAGATATGATTAACCAGAAAATAGATGTTGTGGACGATGACCAGTCTTTCTCTCTAAGTGACATTCTTATGCAGAGATCTGAGGAGAATTACGAATTTACTGCTGGAAATACCAGGTGTAAAACTAAGTGCAAGCCTGAACCTCTCGGTCACATAATATGTAGTACAGACTATTCTTGGGGGTACTGCTGCACTGGGGAATGTGTACCGTATATGGATAAAATGCGGTGTAAAAGTGGAATCCACTTTGTTCGTTGTGGTATTGCTGGCAATCGAACTGCCAAAGGAACGCCGTGTCTTCCATCACATCATTGCGGGATTCACGAAGAATATTATATCTTCAATCCTGACTATTATTGGTGCTATACTACAAGCAGTAAAAGGTGGGGATTTTGTTGTCGCCCGGGTAGCAAATGTACCTATACGAATTGGTGGTACGGAAATCAATGTAATTATGCCTATTCATCATATTCCCATAAATATAGTAAATGTGTATCTTAAATGTGTAACGCAAGGAGAGCTGATTGGTTGACCTGCATATTATCTACACTCACTGAAAAACGGAATAGAAGATTAAAATATATAATATAATAAGGAGGGTGTCTTCATAGAGAAAGAACATTATGAGTTTACAAATATAATTACACTGGATATTGATATGTTAATATCTTTAGGATAAACGCTTCTGCTATTTAGAGGTAGCCTCAACGTATTATTAAAGAACGTTTAAAAGCTTGTCCGTTAAATGGAGTTTTCATTACTTCGTCGTCATAGCCTTTAGTAAATCCGTTCCCAAAATACAACATATGTGTTAGGCTTTGGCACTCCAATTCAGCAAATAAAAGCACAGTCTCTCTAATATTTCTCTAAATCTCTCTAAATCTCTCTAAATGATATCGACATATACACACAAAATGAACGACAGAGTCTTGTGAAAATTTATTACAATGGACTATCACAGGCTGTTCGTTTGAATTTTTTAAAAAACATTTGTATACCGAAAACTGGTACAACAGGATTCTGTCTATGATATACATATTCATGTACACGTTTCCATTGTAATTTTAAGTGCATAGACTGCAAATACGTTGAAATACAAATCGAGGACTTTGAAGGGTAAAACTGGAACATTGTAACTACGTTACTCCCTAGGATGGTGAGCTATATTCCTATATTCCTGCCCACTACCATGTAGTTTGTATTAAACCGTATATTGCTCATGCTCTCTGAAGTGTGTGTGTGTGTGTGTGTGTGATATGCCGATAACATCACTTGCAAAGCATATGTGGTGCTGACATTTTCGATTAGAAATAGAGAGATATACAGTCTATAATAAAGTTTAATATTTTTCATAACAAGATTATTTTTATTACAAAAATATATATGACTCTAGTGAAGAATTAGAAAACGGGAGCAAAATAATCAAATAGTCTGCAAAATGTATTAAAATGAAGCATCACAAGCTGTTCGTTTGATTTTTTTCAAAAAAAAAAACATTTCTATACCAAACACTGGTGCATCAGTGTTCTTTCTATGGTATAAATATTAATTTACTCTTTTCAAATACGGTGAGGTACAAATCGAGGAATTTGAATGGTAATATTGGAACAATGTTACTACATTAGTCCATAAGGATGGTGAGCTATATTTATTCCTGCCCACTACCAAGATGTTTGTATTGCTCGAGCTCTGTGATATTTGTCTATATGTGTGTGTTAATATGTGTGGTATGCCCATTGCATTACTTACAAAACATATGGTGCTGATATTTTTCGATAGGAAATGAAGAGAGAGAGAGCGATATACAGCTTTCAATTAAGTTTAATGTTTTCATAGCAAGTGTATGGTTAAACGTTGCTGGAGCTTGATATATTTGATATATTGTTTTCAACTCAATTAGTGGGTATAATAATAACAACCACTGAATTTGCTACAGAGCGCTTGAGTAGTATACGATTTAGTACATACTAAACGATAGTGCGCAGAAATATATCAATTTTGGCCGATATACATGATATACAATAATAGTGCTATTTAACGGTTTTACTGTGACCCAATCAGAAAAAAACAATCTCTACCCAATTTATTTTGCGCTTTTATATATTAAATTGCATACATCTAATCAAATTTAGTCATAAGAAATGTCGCATAGATCATGTATGTGCATTTACTCATCTTAAATTACATATATAAATTGCTGTTTGAAAACATAATACAAATTTTGTTGAACCAAGGTCAATTCAATCCCTATTACTGAATGGTCTGCACTGTCAACAATAAACTTGCAGACGACAATTTTAGATTGCTATCGACTTTTTACATGGTAACCTGGTACAAAACACGCTTAATAACGATGACGTCGGGACTAATCGTTACAATAAAGGGTGGTGCAAATGTGTTTATCACCATGCACAGCTTCGTTCAGGCATCGCAGTGCACGACATTTTGTCCGCATTGTACTGAATCATTCGTGTTGGTTAATCTCGTCTAAAAGTGTCTACGCACTTTAACATTGATTTTGCCGTAGGTTTTTCTCGCAACGCATAAATAGTTACATTCCAAAGGAACATGGATATATGAGAATCCAAATAAAGTGAATACTTGTCATTTAGAGATATGCTGACTCCAATCCTAAAACATTATACTATTTGCTGAACTAGCCGATGTTTATGGCCTTTAAGTATTTTTCTTTAACAGGCCGTGTGTACTTGTTACATGTCGCATATTAATAAAGTTCTTGTATCCAAGTTTATATAAAGCATTATGTAGATCTGAAATTGTGTTGGCGGTGTTGGTAATCTCGAATCGTTGTAATGATGTTAAACAAAGATTTAATCAATGAAACCATTTCATAATAACACTAAAATGGCTCTGTCTAACAGTAATGCTAAATTTGTGAACTTGTCCCTGATAATTAGATTCATCGATCTTAAAGGAAAAGTAGTACTAAAATTACAAAAGCTTTCTAGAGTCTTGTGGAGACTGATAATTTTTGGAATATTGCCATTCAAACTGCTCAGATAAAAAGTAATACAAACTTTCGAATTTCTGTTGGAGTTTAATTGAGACTGAAGTCTTTTTTCCCCCGGAAATATTCCAATAATCAATTCCCCTAGCATTAATGTAGAAGTATTATTCCGAATCTTCATAGAACTAAACAATCTATCTGTATTTTTTTCTTTTATCTTCTTATTCATTTGCTTATTTATTTTTTTATTACAATTTTTAAATTGGCCAATGGGTCAATACTAATAGATGTAGTAAAATTCCATACTCAAATGGGCTTAGGCAGTTACTGAAAACCTGTCCGTAAAAAAGTTCAAATCAGATAGAGACAAAAAGAAAAACTACATTTATCATCCAACACACCACATATACAATGCGGTAACCGGTAACAGTAGCACTAAAAATACAAAAATATCTCTGACTCTAGTGGACAATGAGAGAACAGGAACATAAATAATCAAGACATTTAGACCAGAAGTAGCATTACAATTCTGAAATTGTAGCAGACTTTCATTGAGACATAAAATCATCTGCAATATTTGTTTTGTTCTTTTTTTGCCAAAACTAAAATAGTAGAGAAATTTCAACACTCATGCTGACTTTAGCGAAATTTTAAAGAATGTTTGCCAAAAAAAATCAAAGTATGGACCAGACTAAGATTAAATACAATTTCAAAACTAATACATAAGATACCTTTGACTGAAAAATCAAATATTTTCTCTGAAATATAAACAATTTTACAATATTGATTGCGAATTCGCAAACGGTTTAAAAACTGTAAAATACACAAATGTATCATTCTCATGATAGAAAGGGTATCGGGTAATGGAAGGAGATTAGATCGTACAAAACACTCTATCAATAACATAATATCTACACCCAATACTAAATGCAAAATGCGTTGCTTTGTGTCTAAAATTTTTCACTTAGTATCAAAGGAAAAGTGTGGAATGAATAAGAATGAGATGAATTCTCACCTTCCGTCCATTTTTCCATATACGATATCCAAACTATCTTGTGCATTGTCTAGCATTATACGCCAACTCTATAAGAGAGCAACTAAAAAACATCCATCTCGAGTTTTTCGGTAAGGTCCCATTGAAAGAAAATTACCTCCAGGTACATCGGTACGGTCGCTACTAAGGACACTTGACCTGAGCGCCTAAAACCATCGCGCCAATAATGAATTATCTAAGAACCCTGCACAAATTTTTGTATTTCCTGAAAAGATTTGACAAACGATATTGCAATGTGCCTTTTCTTTAGTTTTTTATGTTGGTTGAATTAATGCTAAAATATTTCCTCACCAACTGCATTTTATATATTTATTTTAATCAATCTGAATGTTTGTATTCTCGTTCTGTAACAAGTTTTCGCCGGACCTTATTTTAATTTGAAAAGCAAACAGAATTGTAATTTATGAGACTACAAAATATATATAAAATCTTCAAAACTGGAATCAATTTGCGAGAGCGTTCTACACAAACATTTCACTCATGTTTCCTTGGTGAAATTTCTTTTTTTGTTAAAGACAGGCATTTGTTATTTGTGTGAACTAGGAAGAGATCATTTTAGACTGATGAGAAAACTATGAACTGATATGGAATTTATTAATATTGGTCGTTCTTTACGATTGGTATGATTTATTTGCTTATATAGACAACGTACCATAGGGAAGTCATTAGGTGCACGGAGTGACAAATGAAGTCCTCCTTAAGAAATAGCTTTAACATTCTATATACCGATGTATAGTTTTAATACTATTCCTCGAATCTAAAAAACTGGCATCAAATCATGTGGTATGATCCCAAAAGGTAAAGGGTAGTTGCACATAGATCGTAATAGAAGATCGGTAAAATTGCACGCGATACTAAAAACAAATATCAACTTCTTTATTTTGCAGTTTCACACATTTATTTTGGAACATATCGATTTTAGACCGACGAGATATATATACATATCCATCAAATTTTTTAACATCAGTTCTTGTTTATGATTGGTATAACTTATTTGCTTATATTGTTTGCCAGCTGGTTGAGTAACACTGTATTGCGTTAGCCATCAGGTTCCGTACATCTGGTTGTTGTATTTGTTTGTGTATTCCAGCTGGTTCGGTAACACTGGATTGTATATTAGCCAGTCGGTTCCGTACCTCTAGCTGTTGTTTTTTTTTCGAGTTTTCTAGCTTGTTTCGTACCACTAATTATCTGTTTGCCAGCTGCTTCCCTAACACTGGTTGTTGAAATTATTTGTATTCCCCAGCTGGTTCCGTATCACTGGATTGAGTGTTTTCCAACAGGATCCGTACCTCTGCTTATAGTATTTGCTCTGTTTTTTTTTCCAGATGGTTTCACGACACTGAATTGTGTGTTAGCCAGCTGGTTCCCTTCCTCTAGTTGTTGTATTTGCTTTGTTTCCCAGAAGGTTCCCAACCACTTGATTGTGTGTTAGCCAGCTGGGTCTGTACATCTGGTTGTTGTATTTCGTTGTTTTCGAGTTGCGTTCGTACCACTGTTGTTGTGTTTGCATTGTGTTTTCCAGCTCGTTCCATACCACTGGATTGTGTGCTAGCCAGTTGGTTCCGTACCTCTGATTGTTGTATTTGCTTTGTGTTTTCGATCAAATTCCATACCAATGGATTGTGTGTTCGCCAGCTGGTTGTGTACCCCTTGTGGTTGTATTTGCCTCGTGTTTTTTCAGCTCGTTCCCTACCAGTTGATAGTATGGTACCCAGCTGGTTCCGTACCTCTGGCTGTTGTGTTTGCTTTGCGTTTTTCATCTGGTTCCGTAACACTGGATTGTGTATTAGCCAGGTGATTCCGTACCACTGGATGTTGTATTTGTTTATATTTTCTTGCTGCATCCGTACCACTTTATTGTGTGTATTTATTTGTGTTTTTTCTAGCTGGTCCCGTACAACCGGATTGTGTGTTAGCCAGCTGGTTCCGTACCACTGGTGGTTGTATTTGCTATGTGTTTTCAAGAAGGTTCTGTACCACTGGATTGTGTGTTAACCAGCTGGTTCCGTTCCACTGGTTGTTGTATTTGTTTTGTGTTCTGCAGCTGGTACTGTACCAATAGATTATGTTAGCCAGCTTGTTTCTTTCCACTGGTTGTTTTCTTTACTTTGTGTTTTCCAGGTGGTTTCGTAAAACTGGATTTTGTCCTAGTCAACTAGTTCTCTACCTCCGTCCTTGTATTTGCTTTGAATTCTACAGCTCGTTCAGTGCCACTGGATTATGTGTTAGCCAACTGGTTCCCTAACTCTGGTTGCTGTATTTGCTTTCTGTTTTCCAGCGGTCTCCATACCACTGGATTGTGTGTTTGCCAGCCAGTTGCGTACCTCTGGTTGTTGTATTTATTTGTGTTTTCAAGCTGGTTCCGTACCAATGGATTGTGTGGTAGCCAGGTGGTTCCGTACGACTGATAGTTGTATTTGCTTTGTGTTTTCCAGCTGGTTCCACACCACTGAATTGTGTGTTAGACACCTGGATACGTATAATTGCATGAATGTTCTTTGTGTTTTCCAGATGGGTAAGAGCAAATGGATTGTGTATTAACCTGAAGGTTCAGAACCGCAGGTTGTTGTATTTGCTTTGTGTTCTGCAGCTAGTTCCGTACCAATGGATTATGTTAACCAGCTGATTCCGTTCCAACATCAAAATGATGTCTGTCATTGTGATAAGCTTCACTTTTAATTATAGTATATATATTATAGAAAACCAATTAATCAATCGGTATTGATATGGATAGAAAGCATCCCATTGAAAACTTTACGGAGCTACCAAGGTTATCAGAAAAACAATAATTTTATTTTTCGATTATTTATTTTCATTTTCTAAATCATTAATAACTTGCATATAGACTGTTTTAATTTCTAGCTTTAAATCTAAATATGCTATACAAATATATATTCCTAAAACTTGTCAGCATTCACTTAGGGCTAGTCTAGGATTAGAGCACTTCAAGTGATAAGATCATGGCAATTACAATAACATCAACTATAACAAATATTCATCCCATAGGTAAAAATGACATGAACATATGATGAACCAATAACAATTACTTAATATTAAAGATGTATATCCTGATATAAAGTCATGCAGATCTAATTAAGAAAGAAACATATATCACCTGTTTACTTATATTCGTAAAAAAATTACCTTAAGTGGGTTATGCATATGTGTTAGAGACCTCGAACCTCACTCCCGTTATTGATATTCAACCGCATATATTTAATAATAGGTCCTTTAGGAGGCAATAGTAGTGGTAATTACGGCAAGAATTGTGACAAAATATATTTTCGTCAGAAGAAAGTGATTTTTTGGTCTTAGGGCTGAACTCTATAATCGGCAGCCAGATTATACTAGATTTAACTGTAAATAGGTTGAAATATTAGTCAACTGTCTGAGGGAAGAATTATGTAGTTAGCAGTCACAAGTAAATTCATGAGAGTGTTACCTCTCAGCCTATAAACATATTTCAACTGCAGGTTAAGTTAATATGGGCTCCTTTGTTAAAGAGATTATTCTAATGACATGGACTACATGACTCTTGTTATCATGATTATATAACTGAAACGGGATTAGTGCCTGCAGTTAAAGTGGTTGCTTAGCTAATGTTGACTCAATAACCGTAACTTAAGCCATTTATCACATCTCAAACGAATGAACCTTATTATTATCTTTATGTGTACAATTTGTTCATCACTACACTGCAAAAATAACCACGAAAACAAAACATGAGGATAGATCTCCTTGTTAAACATGAATAAGTTGAGATCTATATAAGACATTTAAATTTTGTTGTTCATTCTCGTGCATTTGTGTCATTAAATGGTGCAATTAAACATATACTGAAATCAACCCAACTCCTCAATGCAAAACAAATAAATAAAAAGACAAAAGTTACATAAGAAAAAATAATAAGAGACTAGAAGGAAAACTTATTTATCCTGGTTATTTAGTACCGTAACACTACAGAAGATCGATTATGGTAGAGACTCATACAACTGCGACAGAAGGAAAAAGTTCAGCCGTGCCAATATCGGAATCGCTTGAACTTTGCAGCAGATATGGACCTTTGAATGAAGCACTTATCTCTATAATTATTTATCTTTTCAAAGCGAAATGGTTAACCACAAAGGCATTTGTGATGACCAAGGCACTAAAATGTAAATCGAGAAGTTAGTAAGAATGGTTTACACAATTTTGAACTGCATCTTTACTTTATGCAAAAACACAAGTAAATACATATAATGCCTCGTTTTGCATTGTTATCAGCAGAGTAAAGAAATATCCAGATCAATACAGCTTCGAAACGACTTAATAACATCTGTACAATATTGCAATTTTAACAAATATTGCAAGTAATATCGTAAATGCACTTTCTCTGGAACTAAATCTATATTAGTTGTCTAGCGATTAAAATTATGGAAATGACTAGTCTGTCAGGATATATGGGTAGCCTCGGGCTAACGGACCTGTCACCAGTATCGAGCAATGAATGAACACGTACTGTAGATGGTTATGGGCATGCTATTATACCATTAAAAAGTGCAAAATAAAGTAACGAGAACAAATTAATTATGGATACACTTGGTGTTATTTATATTGAATTGCCTTGTGATCTGATGAATCATAATGGTATTACTTCTTTTCAATTGATACATTATTAATTGTAGTTGTGCCATGGCTTTTGAACTGCCTAAGGATTAAATGCAGTGGTAATAGAGCTGTCCATTATATATATATATATATATATATATATATATATATATATATATATATATATATATATATATATATATATATATATATATATATATATGTATATATATATATATATAGATATATGGATGTCTGCTCAGTGACCGACAGGATAGCTCTATATATACTCCGTGGATTACGAATTTAATTTCTCTAAACTGTATGATAATATTGTTTGTATTAAACTATTTTTTATGCCCACTATTATCAAGATTCAAGTACAGAAGTACATAATCCAGGGATTTAAAAGTCTATTCTGTCTGGAATATATGTATAATTAAAATAAAATATAAAATCAAATATACCTTGATTTCTTTCATAGGAATCTGGAACGACTATATATATATATATATATATATATATATATATATATATATATATATATATATATATATATATATATATATATATATATATATATATATATTATTTATATATGAGAATTATATATATATGAGATATATCTACTAGGTCGTCATGCGAGTGTGTCTAGTACCCACGAGCTTTTAGTGCCATTTTTTTTGAATGATGCGTGCTTAGTCGTGACGGTATATGGGCTGGTGCGAGCAGGCATGGCGATGGGTGCCATTTACCTTGGACCTTGGTGCCATTTACCTTGGACCTTGGTTCGAAACTCCGTGGAGTATGAATTTCATTTATCTAACCTGTATGATGGTATTGTTTGTATTAAACTATATATATATATATATATATATATATATATATATATATATATATATATATATATATATATATATATATATATATATATATATATATATATATATATATATATATATTTATATATTGCTATGCCAGTCTCACAATTTTATTTTACCTGTATGTTTCATACAATTATTTAAGATTTTTGTGTACATGTACCTTGTTGCCATTGATTACGTTGCTTTTAGATGCTCCCTCGTTGAAAGCACATGGCGGCTTTGAATGAGACCGACCGATATTCATTTCATCCATTGTGATGGTTTTTGCAACTCCTCATTATGTTTCGAGTAACTGTTAGACACTTATGACGATATGACTAGATGACGATATTTTATGTTGCCATACTTGTTTACTGTGTATTTTAATTAAGTATTGCCTTACGTAAGGTGCTCCTTAATTTTGTAATGGCGCCATTGTCCGCAGCATTCTAAGTTGTTTAGCGCCTGGTGGTAGCGTTCCCGTTTCTAACCCAAATCGGAGAACCTCGAGTGTCCCGGCTGTTGATGTTGACGTAAACATCCGAGGTTCTCCAACAGATCGGAAAGTATAAATACTCATTTTGAATTATACGAATATCGGAATACTCCAGATTTTAGGTTAGACGAATTTCGGAATTATCCAAAATTCGGATTTGCCCAGATTTATATTTGAATGTGTTATTGTATAGGTTGTTATTAGGGATATATTAGTACAAGCCTGAATCAGTAACATTGTTTTTTTGGATAAAACATAAATAATTAATAATCTCAATTTTATTAAAATCACTGAATAACACAGTTATGATAAAATTGTTTCCTGAAGTATACATGAACAATTCTGGGATAAGCAAACAATCCTATTTCCTTATGTTGTATAGTAAATGTATGGACATGAAGTGAAATTGTTATGCTGTATGTCAATATAATTCTAATATATGATTTTGAGGAAAAGAAAATAAGAGAACACAATGACAAGTAAAACATAATTTAGTCTGTATTTATTCAGCTTATATATAACACACATTTCTTCGTTCTTTTCTTATTCTTCCCTGTCAATCAAGTCATTCATTATCCAGAAATATTCAATACCAACACCACAAGTAAACATCTACATTCATTGCACCTCAAGCCAGTATCCGACGAACCCAGAAAATGTTATCACTGAAAGAACTCTTCACAGAGTCGTACACATTAGTCGTAATATATATATATATATATATATATATATATATATATATATATATATATATATATATATATATATATATATATATACATATACATATATATATATACATATATATATATATATATATATATATATATATATATATATATATATATATATATATATATATATATATATATATATATATATAGATAGATAGATAGATAGATAGATAGATAGATAGATAGATATTTTCGAATTCTCTCCTTTATCTGTTCAAAGTTTTCTACAAAGTTCAAAATCACACTAAAGATATTAAGTGTTTTTTCAGCAAGAAAAGCATATCGTATTATCGAGCGGAAATAAACAACGTAATAATATAAAGCTTTAGAAAGATTTTAGTACGGTTTGATCCCATATAATTACGTAACAGAGTTATAGATTTACCAGCCAGGTGACAAAACATATTCCAACATCATATACAACTGATATGGCTTCAGTTATTAAGTGTTTACTCAACTGACATCGACACAGGGACCCTGGTTAAATTGATTATTATAGATGGAATGTGATTGGTGCTGACGAATAAAGTACTTATTTAGCTAATGTCTGCCCATTGACCGTCATGAAATACATTTAAAACAATCTTTATTTGTATACTTTGTTTATCATGACGCTAGAAAAATATCCACGAAGAAAACACATACAGATAGCTCTCAGTCTTTGACATGAATAATTTGAAAATAATATGTAGCCAATGATTTGGTTACTAGGATATAATAGAACATAGTCATTCAAATAGGAGGCATCTATAGAACTTTAGCTGATCTATAGACATTATTAAGTGCGGACGTCCTTCCTTTGTGGATATACTTTAATTTAAAATGACGTACATACAGTAATTACTTATGGAACTCTTCTATGTTTGAAGCATTGAAAAGATGTTTCAGTTGTAACACTAGACGTCCATACCTCTATATCTATATAAGGTGTACAATTGGCAGACCCATGGAACTTAGTAAGAAAAGCGTAACACCAATTTATGTAACCATTACCTCTATCATAACAGTGATCAGTCGGGCTCCTACAGGTTTTAGTCTCATCTACAAAGCATGAATATTTGCTAAACTAATTTTATGTTATATAAGCATTTCACATAGACAAGAAGGAAGATATTAGTTTCCTGAGATTGTTCTCCAACAAGGCGTAAGATTCGCTTCCAAAGGGATACATCATGGGCCTATTGAAATCGGTTGGTAAGGATTATGATTCTGTGTAGCAATAGCCCTAGCTATATATTGTACCATGTATAATATTTACCCTGACCATTTCTGCACCGTATATTGCTCGAGCTCTCTGATGTGTGTGTGTGTGTGTGTGTGTGTGTGTATGATATGCCGATTGCATCACTTGCAAAACATATATGGTGTTGATAATTTCGATACTAAATAGAGAGAGAGCGATATGCAGGTTATAATTAAGTTTAATGTTTTTCATAGCAATGATATTTTTATGCGTTGCTGGAACTTGATATATTTGATATATTTCTGAACTGAATTAGTGGGTATAATATAAAAACACTAAATTCGCTACAGAGCGCTTGACTGTCATCAAAAAACTTCCTGACGAAAATTTTCGATACCGATCGACTTTTTACATGGTAACCTGGTACAAAACGCGCTTAATAAAGATGACGTCGGGATTAATAGTTATAATAAAGAGTGGTGCACATTTGTTTATCAACATGCACAGCTTAGTTCAGGCATCGCAGTGCACTAGATTCATTTCGTATTGTACTGAATCATTCGTGTTGGTTATTATACGTATTCAAATAGAATCTTGTGGTCGGATTTTGTTTTAGCCAGTTGGCTCCGTAGCCCTGTTTGTTGTATTTGCTTTGCGATTTCAAGCTTGTTCCGTACCACTGGATCGTGTGTTATCCAGCTGGTTCCGTACCACTTTATTGTGCGTTAGCCAACTGGTTCCCTGTCACTTTTTGTATTTGCTTGCTGCTTTCCAGCTGGTTCCGAATAACTGGAGTGGGTGTCAGCCAGCTTGTCCCGTACAACTGGTTGCTGTTTTTCCTTTGTATTTTCCAGCTGGTTCCGTACCACTGGATTGTGCGATAGCCAGCTCTTTCCGTATTTCTGGTTGTTGTATTTGAGTTGTGTTTTCCAGCTGGATTCCTACCACTAGTTTTTGTATTTGTGTTTTCCAGCTGGTTCTTTACCACTGGATTGTGTATTAGCCCGATGGTTCCGTACCTCTGGGATTTAGATTTACTTGATTCGTCTTGCTTGTTCCGTACCACTAGATTGTGTGTTAGTCAGCTGTTTCCGTACAGGCGGTTCTTTTCTCTGTTAGAGTTTTCCATATCACTGGTTTTTATATTTGTATTTTCCATCATTTTCATTACCACTAAATCATTTTCTATCCAGCAGGTTCACTACCTTTGGTTGTTGTATCTCTTTTGTGTTTTTCAGCTGGTTCCGTACCAGTGTTAGTTGTATTTGCTTTGTATTCTCCAGCTGTATCTGAACCACTGCAGTGTGTGTTACTCATCTGATTCGTTACCTCTGGATTTTGTATTTGTTTATGTTTTCCAGCTGGTTCCACACAACTGGATTATGTGTTAGAAATTTGTTCAGTACGTCTGGTTATTGTATTTTTGTGTTTTCCAGCTGGTTTAGAACCACTGGTTGTTTTTGTTTTTTGCTTTGTGTTCTCCACCCGGTTCCGCACCACTGGAATTGTGTGTTAGCCAGATGGTTGCTTACCTATGGTTGTTGTATTTTTTGTGTTTTCCAGCTGGTTCCGTATCAATGGATGTTGTGTTAGCCAGCCGGTTCCGTACCCCTGGTTGTTTTCTTCGCTTAATGTTATCCGGCTGGTTCCGTAGCAATGGATTGTGTTATGCAGCTGGATTGTACCACTGGTTGTTCTAATTACTTTGTTTTTTCCAGCTAGTTCCGTACCACTGGATTTTATTTTTGCTAGCTGGTTTCGTACTTCTGTTTGTTGTATTTGTTTGTGTTTTCCAGCTGGTTCATTTCCACTGTATTGTTTGTTAGCCTGCAGTTTCCGTAACTCTGGTTTTTATATTTGTTTCTGTTTACGATCTTGATCCGTACCACTGGATTGTATTTTATCCAGCTTGTTCCTTACAACTGTTTGTTGTATTTGCTTACTGATTTCCAGGTGGTTCCGTACCATCGGATTATGTGTAAGCCAGCTGGTTCCGTACGTATGGCTGTTTTTATTTGCTTTGTGTTTTGCAGCTGGTTCCGTACCACTGGCTTATGAGTCAGCCAGCTGGTTCCCTACATATGGTTGTTATATTTGCTTTGTGTTTTCCAGCTGGTACAGTACCATTGCAGTTCGTATCAGCCAGCTGGTTCCGTACCTCTGGTTGTTGTATTTGTTTGTTTTCCAGCTTGTTCCATACCACTAGATTGTGTATTAGTCAGCAGGTTCCGTACCACTGTTGATTGCATATGCTTTGTATTTTCCAGCTGGTTCTGTATCACTGGATTGTGTGTTAACCAGGTGGTTCCCTACCTCTGTTTGTTGTATTTGTATGTTTTCAAGCTGGTTAAGTACTACTGGATTCGGTGTTTACCAGCTGGTTCCGTGCCTCTAGTTGTTATAATTAATTTGTGTTCTTCAGCTGGTTCCGTACCACTGTATTGGGTGTTAGTAACTGTTTCGGTACATCTTCTTGTTGTTTTTGTTTGTGTTATTCTCCTTTTTCCGTACCACTGGATTGTGAGTTAGCCAGCTGGTCCCGTAAAATAGATTTTTTTTATATTTGCTGTTTTCAAGCTGGATCCGTAACAGTAAACTGTATGTTAACCAGCTGGTCGCGTATCTGTGGTTGTCGTATTTACTTTATATAGTCCAGCTGGTTCTGTACAACTGGATTGTGTTAGCCGTCTTTTACCGTACCTTTTTTGTTGTATTTTCTTTTTTTTCAGCTGGTTCCGTACCAATGGATTGTGTGTTAGCTATATGTTTCCGTAAATCTGTTTTCTTGCATTTGTTAGTGTTTTTCAGCAGCATCGGTGCCAATGGTTTATGTATTTATGTTTTCCAACTGGTTCTGTACCACTGGATTGTGTCTTAGCCAGGTGGTTTTGTACCTCTCTATGATGTATTTGCTTGTGTTTTCCAGCTTGGTCCGTACATCTGGATTATGTGTTAGCCAGCAGTTTCCGTGTGTCTGGTTGTTATATTTGTTTATGTTTCCCAGCTGGTTTAGTACCACAGCAGGGCCTGTGACACAGCTGGTTCCGTACCTATGGTTGTTTTATTTGTTATATGTTTTTCAGCTGGTTCCGTACTGCTGGTTTTTGTGTTTGTGTTTTCCAGCTGGTTCAGTACCACGGGATTTTGTGTTAGCTAGATGGTTCCATACCTCTGGCTATTGTATTTGTTTCTGTTTTCCATCTGGTTCAGTACCTTTGGTTTGTGTGTTAGCCAGCTTGTTTCGTACTTCTGTTTGTTGTATTTGTTTGTGTTTTCCAGCTGGTTCCGTACCACTGAATTGTGTGCTAGCCATTTCTTTACGTAAATTGCTTGTTGTATTTGTTGTTTTTTTTCAGCTTGTGCCGTTCCACTGGAATGTATGTTTTCCAGCGGTTCGTTACAACTGTGTGTTGTATTTGCTTTATGTTCTCCAGCTGGTTACGTACCAATGAAGTATGTTAGCCAGCTGGTTCAGTCTCACTGGTTGTTGTATTTTCTTAGTGTTTTCAAGCTGGTTCAGTACTACAGGATTTTGTGTTAGCCTGCTTATTCCGTACCTCCGTTTCTTGTGTTTGCTTTGTTTTCTAAATCTTGTTCCATACCACTGGATCATGTGTTAGCCAGCTTGCTCCGTACCACTGGTTGTTATATTTGGTTTGGGTTTTCGAGCTGCTTCCGTACCACTGGTTTCTCTATTTCCAGCTTGTTCTCTACCACTAGCTTTTTGTGTTAGCCAGGTGGTTCTGTACCTCTGGTTGTTGTATTTGTTTGTGTTTTCCAGCTGGTACCGTACCACTGTATTTTGTTTTTGTCAACGGGTTCCGTACCTCTGGTTGCTGTATTTGTATTTTCCTGCTTGTACCGTACTAATGAATTGTGTTTTAGCCAGCTGGTTCCGCACCACTTTTTGAATTTGTTTACTGTGTTCCACCTGGTTCAGAACCACTGTATTGCGTGTTAGCCTGCTGTTTCCGTACCTCTGGGTCTTGTATTTGTTAGTGTTTTCCAGATCGTTTCGTACAACTGGATTGTATTTTAGCTAGCTGGTTCCGTACCTCTGTGTGTTGTATTTGTTTGTGTTTTCCAGTTGTTTCCGTACCATTAGATTGTAATATGCAGCTGGTTTCGTAGAAGTTGTTGTTGTATTGTATTTTGTTTTCCAGCTGGTTCAGTACCACTGGATTGTGTGTTAACCGGCTGATTCTGTACCTTTGGTTGTTGTATTTGCTTTCTGTTTTTGCAGCTTGTTCCTTACCTCTGGATTGTTTGTTATCTAGGTGGTTTTGTACCTATGGTTGTTGTATTTTTGTGTTTTCCACCTGGTTCCGTACCATTGAATTGTGTGTTAGCCAGCTGGTCCCGTATCTCTGCTTGCTGTATTTGCTGTATTTGCTTTGTTTTACTGTTTGTTACGTACCACTGGATTGTGTATTAGCCTGCTGTTTCCGTACCTCTGGGTCTTGTATTTTTAGTGTTTTCCAGCTGGTTCCGTACAACTGGATTGTGTGTTAGCTTGCTATTTGCTTACCTCTGGGTGTTGTATTTGTTTGTTTTTTTTTCTACCTGGTTCAGTACTTCTTATTTCTGGATTTTTTTATTCCAACTGGTTATGTACCCCTGGATTGTGTGCAAACCAGATGGATCCGTACCTATGGTTTTTGTATTTGCTTTGTATTTTCAATCTGGTCCCGTCAGCTTGGTTCCTGTATTTGCTATGTGTTCTCCCGCTGTGTTAGTCAACTGGTTCTAACCATCTGGATAATGTATTTTTGTGTTTTCCAGCTTGTTTCGTACCACTGTTTTGTATGTTATCCAGCTGCTTCCGTACCGCTGTTTGCTATATTTGCTTGATGTTTTCCAGCTAATTCCGTACCACTACATTGTTTGTTAGCCAGTTGGTCCTGTACCTTTGGTTGCTGTATTTGCCTTGTGTTTTCCAGCTGCTTCCATACCACTGAATTGTGCGTTAGCCAGGTGTTTCAGCAACTCTGGTTGTTGTGTTTGTGTATTCAAGCTGGTTCCGTATTACTGGATAGTGTGTAGAACAGATGGTACACTACCTCTGGTTGTTGTATTTGTTTGTGTTATATAGCTGGTTCTTGTCTTTGTGTTTTCAAGATGGCTCTGTACCAATGGATTGTGTGTTATCCAGGTGGTTCCGTAACTCTGTTTGTAATTGTTGGTGTTTTCAAAATTTTCCCGTACCTTTCAATAATGTGGTAGCCAGCTGGTTTCGTAGCTCTGGTTGTTTTGCTTCCCAGCTGTTTACGTACCACTTTTTGTATATTTTTGCTGTTTTGTTGTTAGCCAGCTATTTCCGTACCTCATGTTGCGTTTTCCTGCTGGTTCCGCACCTCTGCAGTGTTTGTTAGCCAGCTGTTTTCGTACTACCGGTTGTTGTAGTTGTTTGTGTTTTCCGGCTGGATAAGGACATTTCGTTTTTGTACTTGTGCTTTCTAGCTGGTTTTGTACCACTGGATTGTGTGTTAGCCAGCGGTTTTCGTACATATAGTTGTTGTATTTCATTGTGTTTTCCATCTAAATCGATACCACTGTAATTGGATTGTATGTTAGACAGGTGGTTCTGTACCTCTAGTTGTTGTATTTGTTTGTGTTTCCAGCTTGTTCCGTACCTCTGGATTGTGTGTTGACCAGCTGGTCCCGTATCTCTGGTTGTTGTATTTGTGTTTTACAGCTTGTTCCGTACCACTGGGTTGAGTGTTTTCCAGCTATGTCCGTACCACTGATTTTTGTATTTGTATTTTTTGTGCTGGTTCAGTACCACTGGATTTTGTGTTAGCCAGGAGGTTTCATACCTCTAGTTTTTGCATTTCTTTGTGTTTTCCAGCTGGTTCCGTACCATTTGATTGGGTGTTAACCAGGCGGTCCGTACATAAAGTTGTTGTATTTTTTGTGTTCTCCAGCTGGTTCGGTACCACATGACTTAATACTGTATTTTGTGTTTGTCAACTGGTTCCGTAGCACTGGTTGCTGTATTTGTTTGTGTTTTCCAGTGTGTACCATACCACTGGATTGTGTGTTAGCCAGATGGTTCCCCACCACTGTTTTGGATTTGCTTGCTGTTTTCCAGCTGGTTTCGTACTTCGGAATTGTGTATTAGCCAGCTAGTCCCGTACGTCTGGTTGCTGAATTCGCTTTGTGTTTTCGAGCTGGTTCCGTACCATTGGCTTTTTGTATTTGTGTTTTCCAGGTGATTTTGCACCACTGGATTGTGTGCTTTTCAAGTACTTCCTTAACTCTGTTTCTTGTATTTGTTTGTGTTTTCATGCAGGTTCTGTGCCACTTGATTATGTGTTAGTCAACTGGTTCTATGTCTCTGGATGTTGTATTTGCTTTGTGTTTTCTATATGATTCCGTACTCCAGGATTGTGTGTTAGCCAGGTGATTCCTTACCTACTTTCTTTGTATTTGTTTATTTTAGAGCTGGTTGCGTAAAACGGATTTTTGTATTTGTGCTTTCTAGCTGGTTCTGTTCCACTGGATTGTGTGTCAGCCAGCGGGGTCTGTAGATATAGTTGTTGTATTTGAGAGTTTTCCATCTGTATCGGTACCAATGTAATATGTGTTGTCGCCTGATTCCGTAGCTATGATTATTGTATTTATTTGTGTTTTCCAGCTTAATCCGTACAACTGCATTGTGTGTTATCCAGTTGGTTCCGTATCACTGGATTGTGTGTTATGCAGCAGGTTCAGTATATATTTTTCTTGTATCTGTTTTGTATTTTCCAGCTGGTTCCGTACAACTGGCTGTAGTATTTACTTTGTGTTCTCTGGTTGGTTCTGTATAACTGCAGTCTGTGTTTCCCAGATGATTCCGTACCTCTGTTATATGTGGTTGTTTATCTTTTCCAGATGGTTTTGTACCTCTGGATTGTGTGTTAGAAAGGTGGTTCCGTAGCTATCGTTGTTGTATTTGCTTTGGTTTTTTTTCAAGCTGGTTTTGTGCTACTTGTTGTTTTATTTGCTTTGTGTTCTCCATCCCATATCGAACCATTAGATTGTCGTTTGTTAGCCAGATGGTTTTGCACCTCCGTTTGTTATATTCTTTGTTTTCCAGCTCGTTCCGTACCACTAGATTATGTTAGACAGCTAGTTGCGTACCTCTGGTTCTCGTATTTACTTTGTGTTTTCCAGCTGGTTACATACCACTGCAATGTTTGTTAGCCAGCTGTTTTCGTACTACCGGTTGTTGTATTTGTTTGCGTTTCCGGCTGGATAAGGACCATTTGTTTTTGTATTTGTGCTTTCTAGCTGGTTCTGTACCACTGGATTGTTTGTTAGCCAGCGGGTTCCGTACATATAGTTGTTGTATTTGATTGTGTTTTCCATCTAGGGTGGTACCACTGTAATTGGATTGTCTGTTAGCCAGGTGATTCTGTACCTCTGGTTTTTAATTTGTTTGTGTTTTCCATCTGGTTACCTACAACTGGATTGTGTGTTGACCAGCTGTTTCCGTATTTGTTGTATTTGTGTTTGACATCTTGTTCCGTACCAATGGGTTGAGCGTTTTGCAGTTGCTTCCGAACTACTGATCTTTGTGCTTGTTTTTTCAAACTGGTTCAGTACCACTGTATTTGTGCTAGCCAGGAGGTTTCATATCTCTCGTTGTTGCATTCCTTTGTGTTTTCCAGCTAGTTCCGTACCACTTGATTGGGTGTTAACCAGTTCGTTCCGTACCTCAGGTTGTTGTTTTTGTTTTGTATTCTCCAGCTGTATTTTGTGTTTGTCAACTGGTTCCGTAGCACTGGTTGCTGTATTTGTTTGTGTTTTCCAGCTTGTACCATAGCATTGGATTTTATGTTAGCCAGATGGTTCCGCACCACTGTTTTGGATTTGCTTGCTGTTTTTCAGCTGTTTTCGTACTTCGGGATTGTGTATTAGCCAACTAGTCCCATACCTCTGGTTGCTGTATTTGCTTTGTGTTTTCCAGCTGGTTCCAAATCACTGTTTTTTTTGTATTTGTGTTTTCCAGATGGTTTTGTACCACTTGATTGTGTGTTTTTCAAGTACTTCCGTAACTCTATTTTATTTGTTTGTGTTTTAATGCTGGATATGTACCACTTGATTATCTGTTAGTCACCTGGATCTATATCTTTTTATATTGTATTTGCTTTGTGTTTTCTATATGATTTCGTACTCCAGATTTGTGTGTTAGCCAAGTGGTTTCTTACCTCTATCATTTGTATTCGTTTGTGTATTATAGATCGTTCCATAAAACAGGTTTTTATATTTGTGCTTTCTAGCTGGTTCCGTACCACTGCATTGTGTGTTAGCCAGCTGGTTCCGTACATATAGTCCCCCTGCGGGTTCGGGGTTGTAGAATTGGCCCTACGTGCCTCGCCACGTGTCGTAAAAGGCGACTAAGTAGAGGCAAACTGTTTGGCGTGGATTGCGTTGCCCCCATATTTTATTATTATATCTTTCCCTTTCTTAAATCTTAGAAGACTGACTAGAAGGCGGTGGCTTAACGGGTCAATCAGGGGGTAACTTTAATGACCTTCGAAATTGGCGACTTCAGGCTCAACCAAAGGTAATTTTGCCAACTGCGTATCGTAACTGTTTATCCCTGGCACTGGAAAAGTGACCCTTGTTGGGCTCCTTGGTGGGTGGGGAGCACGGGTGCTGAATGTTTCAATCCTGCCATCATGGAGAATTCCAAAAAACCACTGAAACGAACCAAAACTGTGTCATCAGTGTCGGATGATGACCCATGTAGTGTGGAATCCTTTCCTCGCTTCATGGTCATCGAATCGAAAGACGAACCTAAACAACTTGCCACATTGTCGTCATTTATAGTCGAAAAGACTATACTTAGTTTAGTCGGCAAGCCGAAAAGTGTGAAAAAGCTAAGATCAGGTGACCTACTTGAAGAGTGTGAGAGCAAAGCTCAAACTGAAAATATACTTGAAATTAAGACTTTTTACGATATTCCAGTAACCTGCTCCGCCCACTCTACACTTAATACATCAAAAGGCATCATTCAGTGCCGTGACCTTGCTAGAGTCTGCGACAAGGACATCGTCAAGGGCATGAAAACTGAAGGTGTCACTGCAGTCCGTAGAATTCGTAAGAAACGAAACAACAATCTGCAGGACACCAACACTATTATACTCACCTTTAATAACCTAAATTGGTCAAGGTTGGCTTCTTACAAGTTAAGGTGGAGGTATATATACCAAATCCCCTCCGATGTTACAAATGCCAAAAATACGGCCAACATGAAGCCAGATGGCCGGTGTGGCGACTCCTCCCACTGGGAATCAGAGTGCAAAGCCACTCCGCACTGCGATAACTGCGGCAAAGAACATCATGCTAGTTCCAAGGAATGCGACACTTGGAGACAGGAGAAGGAAATTCAGAAGATTAAATACATTTCTGATATTCCCTATCCAGAGGCCAGGAAGTTTGTTCAAGCTAGATCATTCCCCGGCCCATCCTTCTCAACTGTAGTGAAGAGGAGCCAAAAAGCAACGAAAGATGCACAAACTCCAACAAACCCACAAGAACCCATTCTGACTCGAACATCCCACACTATAGACTGCAGAAAAACTCGACATCGACGCAAACAACATTCAACAATACCTCACCACCAAAATCACCAAATAGCAAGAAAAAGCTTCAAACAAATATTCAGAAAAAAGGTTCTGATGTCCCTATAAAATTACACAACAGGTTTGAAGACCTAGAGGACATGGATGCGGGGGAATCTGCTTCATGTCATCAGGGTAACTCTAGATCAAAAACAACAAAAGATACAGCCCCTTACTTCCTCCAGATAAATAACCAAATTGTCTGCCACGCGAATGGTCTAATATACAGTTGTAATGAAGAACACCATTTTACAATGGAATTGTAGAGGACATAAAGCCAACTACCATGATATTCTTCTGCTTTAAAATGAACATGATCCTGCAGTACTATGTCTGCAGGAAACATTTTTGAAAAATACAGACAACATCACACTTAAAAATTACTCCCTGTTTAACCCCTACTCTCAGAATGTTGACAGGGCCTCAGGAGGAAATAACAGAGCCCCTCATAAGGTCATTCCTCTAAACACAAATTTACAAACCATTGCTGTAAGCGTCACTCTTCAGCGAGTGATTAAATTTTGCTCTATTTACGTACCACCAAACACTAACCTAGTTTCAAACGAATTAGATACCCTTGTTCAACAACATTCTGCACCATTTGTTTTAGTTGGGGATTTTGATGCCAATAATATTTTATGGGGATCAAATCGTATAAGTGACAGAGGTCTCAAAATTGAAGACTTTATCTCTAGACACGATCTGTGTCTCTATAATACCAAAACACCTACATATTTACACTCAGGCACGGGTACATACACATGCATCGATTTGACAATCTTTTCTCCCTCGCTGATTTTGGAATATGAATGGAAGGTCGTTGATGATGTTCACAGTAGCGATCACTTTCCAATCTCCCTTATAAATCTTAACTCTACAATTGACGAAGTAAATCGACAATGGAATTTAATGAAGGCCGACTGGGTCAAGTTCGAAATACTCTGCAAAACTAGGTTGAATGAGGACACAGTTTTCAATGTTAACGATCGCATTCAGCTTTTTACGTCTATTTTAATAGAAATTGCAGAAGACTCTATTCCCAAGCCCTCTACCAACTGTATAAGTATCTTAAAACCTTGGATCACTAAGGAATGTACGGAAGCCATTAAACTACGTCGAAAAGCATTAAACAAATTTAATAATCATCCGATGCCCGAAAGCTTATATATATATATATATATATATATATATATATATATATATATATATATATATATATATATATATATATATATATATATATATATATATATATATATATATATCGCATATATATATATATATATATATATATATATATATATATCGCATATATATATATCGCATTGTCCGATTCAAAGCTCGTCGCACAATCAGGGAAAGTAAATGAGCATTATTGAAGAAATATGTTTCTTCTTTAAACTCTCGTTCCTCTTCAGAACGTTTGGGATACCATACGCAAAATAAACTGAAGGAACAAACAAAACCCTCTCCGACACCTGCAACTAAACAATAACAAATTTAGTTCAAAACGTGACATTGCAAATACTCTTGCTGACAGTTTCTCCAAAAATTCATCATCTAATTATACCGAAGCCTTCCAAAAACTTAAAGCTCAAAAAGAAAAGTCACCTTTAAAATTCACATCCAACAACTCGGAAAGTTATAATCAGTTGTTCTCATTATCGGAGCTTAGGGAGACTTTATATAAGGCCCATGACACATCCACTGGGCCTGATGAAATACATTACCAGTTTTTGAAAAACCTTCCAGAATCATCATTAACATCTCTTTTGAAACTCTTCAATGATTTATGGCTTATTGGTAATATACCAAACAATTGGAAAGAAGCAACTGTAATACCAGTTCCCAAACCCGGTAAAGATAGCAAAGACCCCAAGAGCTATTGAACAATTGCACTGACAAGCTGTGTGTGCAAAACAATGGAAATAATGATCAATTCTCGACTTCTTTGGTAATTGGAAACTAACAAATTAATATCTCCTTTCCAAAGTGGCTTTCGATATGGACGGAGTACAAATGATCATCTCGTTAGAATAGAAACATTCATTCGTGATACCTTTATCAAGAAAGAACATTTAGTAGCGGTTCTCTTTGATTTAGAAAAGGCCCATGACACAACATGGAAGTACGGGATACTAAATGACCTGCACGATCTGGGACTCAAAGGCCGTCTGCCCTCATTTATCTCCAATTTTCTCTCTGACAGGGAATTCAAAGTTCGAGTGGGCTCTACCCACTCCGATACTCACCAACAAGAGATGGGTGTGCCCCAGGGCAGTATTTTATCTGTGACGTTATTTAACATCAAAATCAATAGTATCACCAAATGCTTAGCTACCGGTGTTGATTGCTCATTATATGTTGACGAATTTTTAATTTATTTTATCGATCAAAGCACATGCATACAATTGAGAGGCAACTCCATCAAAATATCAATAAGATTCAAAGTTGGGCCAGTAATAACGGTTTCAAAGTTTCAAAATCAAAAACAGTATGCATGTATTTCTGTCAGTTGCTAAAATATCATGATGACCCTAAACTCACGCTGGATGGAACACTTATTCCAGTTGTTGAGGAAACAAAATTCTTAGGGATTCTATTTGACAAAAAGCTGACATTTATACCACACATTAAGAGTTTGAAAGCTAAATGCTTAAAAGCTATAAATTTGATTAAAATAATTGCTCACACTGATTAGGGTGCTGATAGAAAAATTCCTCTTTAATTTGTATAGAACATTTATCCGTTCCATTTTAGACTATGGATTCATTGTATATGGTTCAGCTAAGAAGTCATATTTAAAAATGCTTGACCCAAATCATCGTCAGGGAATAAGACTTGCTCTAGGAGCATTTAAGACATCTCCGTGTGAAAGCCTTTTCGCGGAAGCGAATGAACCACTTCCATCGCATCGCAGGAAAATGCTTTCTGCACATTATGCTCTTAAGTTACGATCCAACCCTCTGAACCCTGCTTTTTCGGCCGTTTTTCATCCAAATTACAAAGCTTTATACGTAAGTAAACCAAATGCTATATATTCATTTGGTATTAGAATATCATACTGCTTTGACCAAATCAAATGTAATCTATCTTCAATCCAGAAAACATTTGTTTCGAAAACACCACCTTGGCTCATTAAGCAACCCCAAGTGAATTTTACGTTACACGACCGGAAAAAAATCTGAGACAAACCCTATCCTATTTTTGAACTCTTATCATGATCTTCTCATCGACTTTACACATTATGCTAAATTTTACACTGATGGATCAAAGGACGCTGATAAGGCTGCTGCAGCCTTCGACAATGGCAAACACATAACCAAAGAGCGTTTGCCAAATGATGCATCCATATTTTCAGCGGAAATCAGACAATAGACCTCTGGGTTTTTTTGTTTTTGTTTGTGTTTTCCAGCTGGTTTGTACCACTGGATTTTGTGTTAGAAGGGTGGTTCCCTAGCTCTGGATGTTGAATTTCCTTTGGTTTTTCTTCAAGCTGGTTCTGTGCCACTTTCTGTTTTATTTGCTGTGTGTTCTCCATCCCAAACCGAACCAATGGATTGTGGGGTGATAGCCAGATGGATTCGCACCTCTGATTGTTAAATTCTTTGCGTTTCCAGCTCGTTCCGTATCACTGGATTATGAGTTAGCCAGCTGGTTGCGTACCTCTGGTTATTGCATTTACTTTGTGTTTTCCGGTTGGTTCCGTATCACTGGATTGTGTGTTAGCCAGCTGGTTCGTTACCACTGGAATTTGTATCTGTTTGTGTGTTCCAGCTGCTTCCATACCACTAAATTGTGTGTTAGCCAGGTGTTTCAGTAACTCTAGTTGTTGTGTTAGTCTGTGTATTCAAGCTGGTTCCATATTACTGGATAGTGTGAAGAACAGATGATACACTACCTCTGCTTGTTGTATTTGTTTGTGTTTTATAGTTGGTTCCGTACCAGTGGTTCTTGTTTTTGTGTTTTCAAGATGGCTCTGTACCAATTTATTGTGTGTTATCCAGGTGGTTCCATAATTCTGGTTGTATTTGTTTGTGTTTTCAAAATTGTTCCGTACCACTCGATAATATGGTAGCCAGCTGGTTCCGTAGCTCTGGTTGTTTTGTTTTCCAGCTGGTTACTACCACTGTTTTTTAAAAATCTTTTTGCTATTTTCCAACTGGTTCTGTATCACTGGATTATTTGTTAGCCAGATAGTTCCGTATCTCCTGTTGTTGTGTTTTCCTGTTGGTTCCGTACCTCTGCAGTGTTTGTTAGCCAGCTGTTTTCGTACTACAGCAGGTTATATTAGTTTGTGTTTTCCGGCTGGAGAAGGACATTTCATATTTGTATTTGTGCTTTCTAGCTGCTTCTGTACCACTGTATTGTGTGTTAGCCAGCGGGTTCCGTACATATAGTTGTTGTATTTCATTGTGTTTTCCATCTGGATCGGTACAACTGTATTTAGATTGTATGTTAGACAGGTGGTTCTGTACCTCTGGTTCTTATATATGTTTGTGTTTTCCAGCTGGTTCCGTACCTCTGGATTGTGTGTTGACCAGCTGGTTCCTTATCTCTGGTAGTTGTATTTGTGTTTTACAGCTTGTTACGTACCACTGGGTTGAGTGTTTTCCAGTTGTGTCCGTACCACTGATTTTTGTATTTGTTTTTTTTCGAACTGGTTCAGTACCACTGGATTTTGTGTTAGCCAGGAAGTTTCATACCTGTGGTTGTTGCATTTCTTTGTGTTTTCCAGCTGGTTCCGTACCATATGATTTGGTGTTAACCAGGCGGTTCCGTACCTCATGTTGTTGTATTTTTGTGTTCTCCAGCTGGTTCGGTACCACAGGACTGTATTTTGTGTTTGTAAATTGGTTCCGTAGCACTGGTTGCTGTATTTGTTTATGTTTCCAGATTGTACCATACCACTGGATTGTGTGTTAGCCAGATGGTTTCGCACCACTGGTTTGGATTTCCTAGCTGTTTTCCAGCTGGTTTCGTACTTCGGAATTGTGTATTAGCCAGCTAGTCTCGTACCTCTGGTTGCTGAATTCGCTTTGTGTTTTCGAGCTGGTTCCGTACCACTGTTTTTTGTATTTGTGTTTTCCAGGTGGTTTTATACCACTGGAATATGTTTTTTTTCAAGTACTTCCTTAACTCTGTTTCTTGTATTTGTTTGTGTTTTCATGCTGGTTCTGTGTCACTTGATTATGTGTTAGTAAACTGGTTCTATATCTCTGGATGTTGCCTTTGCTTTGTGTTTTCTACATGATTCCGTATTCCAGGATTGTGTGTTAGCCAGGTGGTTCCTTACCTACTTTCGTTGTATTTGTTTATTTTAGAGCTGGTTGCGTAAAACGGATTTTGTATTTGTGCTTTCTTGCGGGTTGTGTACCACTGGATTGTGTGTTAGCCAGCGGGATCCGTACATATAGTTGTTGTATTTGATTGTGTTTTCCATCTGGGTCTGTACCACTGTAATTGGATTGTGTGTTAGCCAGGTGATTCTGTACCTCTGGTTGTTTATTTGTTTGTGTTTTCCAGCTGGGTCTCTACAACTGGATTGTGCGTTCACCAGCCGGTTCCGTATCTCTGGTTGTTGTATTTGTGTTCTAAAGCTTGTTCTGTACCACTGGGTTGAGTGTTTTCCAGTTGCTTCCGTACCACTGATGTTTGAATTTGTTTTTTTCCAGCTGGTTCAGTTGCACTGGATTTTGTGTTAGCCAGGAACTTTCATACCTTTGGTTGTTGCATTTCTTTGTGTTTTCCAGCTGCCCCCGTACCACTTGATTGGGTGTTAACCAGGTGCTTCAGTACCTCAGGTTGTGTTTTCCAGCTGGTTCCGTACCACTGGTTTTTTATATTAGTGTTTTCCAGGTGGTTTTGTACCACTGTATTGTGTGTTTTTCAAGTACTTCCGTAGCGAGATGATTTTGCACCTCTGGTTGCTATATTCTTTGTGTTTTCCAGCTCGTTCCGTATCACTGGTTTATGTGTTAGCCAGCTGGTTGTTTTCCTCTGGTTATTGTATTTACTTTGTGTTTCCGGCTGGTTCCGTATCACTGGATTGTGTGTTAGCCAGCTGGTTCGTTACCCCTGGTATTTTTATTTGTTTGTGTGTTCCAGCTGGTTCCGTACCACTGGATTGTGCGTTAGCCAGCTGGTTACGTACCACTTCTTGTATTTGCTTTGATTTTTCAATCAGGTTCAGTAATACGTGATTGTATGTTGTCCAATTGGTTCATTAGCTCAAGCTGTTTTATTTGTTTGTGTTTTTCAGCAGGTTCCGTATCACTGGATTATGTATTTGTTATTTCCATCTGGTTCCGTAAAACTGGATTGTGCGTTAATCAGCTGGTTCGTTACCTCTGGTTGTTGTATTTGCGTTGTGTTTTCCAGCTCGTTCCGTACCTATGGTTGTTGTATTTGTTTTGTGTTTTTCAGTAGGTTTCGTACCAATGGATTATTTTAGCCAGTTGTTTCAGTAAGACTTTTTATTGTATGTGCTAAGTTTTTTACAACTGGTTCCGTACCACTGTATTTTATGTTAGCCAGCATGTTCCGTACCTCCAATTATTGTATGTGATTTGTGTTCTAAAGCTGGTTCTGTACCACTGGACTTTGTATTAGCCAGCTTCTTAGGTACAATTGGTTGTTGTATTCGGTTTGTGTTTTCCAGCTGCTTCCGTACCACTTGTTTCTGTATTTGTTTTCCAGCTTGTTCTGAGCCAGTGGATTTTGTGTTAGCCAGGTGTTTCTGTACCTCTTGTTTTTTTTTTGTATTTGTTTGTGTTTTCCAGTTGGTTCCGTACCACTGGATTGTGTGTTGACCAGCTGGTTCCGTATCTCTCGTTGTTGTATTTGCTTGTGTTTTACAGCTTATTCCATACCACTGGATTGAGTGGTTACCAGCTGCTTCCGTATCACTGATTTTGTATTTGTTTTTTCCAGCTGGTTCAGTACCTGTAGAATTTGTGTTAGGATGTTTCATTGATTGGGTGTTAACAAGCTGGTTCCTGACCGCTTGTTGTATTTGTTTTGTGTTCTCCAGCTGGTTCCTTACCACTGTATTTTGTGTTTGTCAACTGGTTCCGTAGCACTGGTTGCTGTATTTGTTTGTGTTTTCCAGCTTGTACCATCCTACTGGATTGTATGTTAGCCAGATGGTTCCGCACCAGTCATCTGGATTTGCTTGCTGTTTTCCAACTGATTTCGTACGTCTGGATTGTGTATTAGCCAGCTAGTCAATATAATTATGGTTGCTGTGAATGCTTTGTGTTTTCACGCTGGTCTCGTACCACTGGTTTTTGTATTTGTGTTTTCCAGGTGGTTTTCTACCACAGGATTGTGTGTTTTTCAACTACGTCCGTAAATATGTTGAATTTTTGTGTTTTAATGCTGATTTTGTACCACTTGATTATGTGTTAGTGAACTGGTTCTATATATCTGGTTCTTGTATTTGCTTTGTGTTTTCTTTATGATTCCGTACTCCAGGTTTGAGCGTTAGTCAGCATGTTCCGTACCACTGATTGTTGTATTTGGTTTGTGTTTTCCAGCTGTTTCCGTACCACTTCTTTCTGTATTTGTTTTCCAGCTGGTTCTGAGCCAGTGGATTGTGTGTTAGAATTGTGGTTCTGTACCACTGGTTGTTCTATTTGTTTGTGTATGCTAGCTGGTTCCGTACCACTGGATGGTGTGTTGACCAGCTGGTTCCGTACCTCTACTAGTTGTATTTGTTTTTGTTTTTCAGCAGGTTCCGTACCACTGTATGTTGTGTTTGTAAATTGGTTCCGTACCTCTGGTTGCTGTATTTGTTTTTTTTTTCCAGCTTGTACCGTACCACTGGAATGTTTGTTAGCCAGCTGATTCCGCACTACTTTTGTATTTGCTTGCTATTTTCCAGCTGGTTCAGTAGCACTGGATTGCGTATTAGCCAGCTGGTCCCATACATCTGGTAGCTGTATTTGCTTTGTGTTTTCCAGTTGATTCCGTACCACTGGATTGTGCATTAGCAAGCTCCTTCCGTACCTCTGGTTCTTGCATTTGTTAGTGTTTTTCAGCTGGTTCCGTACAATTGCATTGTGTATTAGCTAGCTGGTTATTGTTTTTGTTTGTATTTTCCAGCTGGATCCATAACACTGGTTTTGCATTTGTATTTTTCAGGTGGTTCTGTGCCACTGGATTGTGTGCTTTTCAAGTAGTTCCGTACCTTTTGTTTGATGTATTTGTTTGTGTTGCTATGCTGGTTCTGTACTATTGGATTGTGTGTTAGTCAACTGGTTCTATATATATATATATATATATATATATATATATATATATATATATATATATATATATATATATATATGGTCCGTTTATTTCCTTTGTATTTTCCAGATGTCTCCGTACCAGAGGATTGTGTTTCAGCCAGGTGGTTCTTTTGTACTTCTGGTTGTTGTATTTGTTTGTGTTTTCCAGCTTGTTCCGTACCACTGGATTGTGTGTTATCCAGCTGGTGCCGTACCACTGTTTTATAGTATTTGCATGCTGTCTTCCAGCTTTTCTCATAGCATTGGATTGTATGTTGGCATTTAGGACCCGCTCCTCTGGCTGCTGTTTTTGCTTTGTGTTTTCCAGCTGGTTCCGTTCCACTGGATTGTGTGTTTGCCATCTGTTTTCGTACAGGTGGATTTTGTATTTGTTAGTGTGTTCCAGCTGGAGGATGGACCTCTTCCTACAGATCCGTCCGTAGAGAGGAGGTAGTCATTGCAATAATTCGACTTGGTCATACTTATTTAACAAACTCCTAAATATTAAAAGGAGACGACCCACCAGAGGGCATAGCTTGTAATGAACCATTCACCGTTAAGCACTTTATGCTAGAATGCTTCGATCATCTACCTACGCGTAATCATTACTACGTTGTGCAAGACATGGCGGAGCTCTTTGATACAGTTAACATTACCAACATTATAGACTTCCTTAAGGAAGCAAACATTTATCATAAGTTATAGCTTTTATTTTATCACCTTGTTCAGTTTACTGTTATATTTATGCATTCGATAGATTTTAATTGCCAATCATATGTTTTCGTTATCATACTTTTGCACACCCAGTTGATCGGGAAATGTTTAATACTTTACCATCGTTCACATTTGTATCGCTTTACCTTTAACTGTTTATACTGCAATTGCTGGTCGATAAAATTATTTTACCAGTTTTAAATGTAAAAGGATATCAAATTATGTTTGGCGCTATATAGCCTCACAGTGCTGATGCGCCGTAAAATAGTAATCAATCAATCAATCAACCAGCTGGTTCCGTACGACTGTATTTTAATTGTGATTTCCAGCTGGTTCGTTACCACTGGATTGTGTGCTAGTCAGGTGGTTTCGTACGTCCGGTTGTTATATTTGCTTGTGTTTTCCAGCTTGCTCCTTAGCACTGGATTGTGTGTTTGCCAGATTGTTCCGTTGCTCTGGTTGTTGTATTTGCTTTGTATTTTCAAGCTTTTTCCGTACCACTAGATTGGGTGCAAGCCAGCTGGTTGCGTACCTCTGCATGATATATGTGCATTGTGCTTTCCAGTTGGTTCCGTAAAACTGGATTGTGTGTTAGCCAGCTGGTCCCGTAACTCTGCCTGTTGTATTTGCTTTGTGTTTTCCACCTGATCCGTACCATAGGATTGTGTATTAGGCAGGTGGTTCAGTAACTATTTGTTGTATTTGTTTATGTTTTCCAGCTGGTTCCGTATCACAGGTTTTTGTATTTGTTTTTTCTAGCTGGTTCCAAACCACTTGATTGTGTGTTCAGAAGCTGGTTCCGTACCCCTGGTTGTTGTATTTCTGTTAAAGCTTGTTTCGTACCCCTGGATGTTTGTTATTCCGCTGGTTCCCTACCACTGTTTCTTGTATTTAATGTTGCTTTCCAGCTGGTTCCGTACCACTGGATTGTATGTTGGCCACCTGGATCAGTACCTCTGAATATTGTATTAGCTTTGTGTTTTCTAGCTGGTTCGTTGTCAATGGTTGTTGTATTTGCTATGTGTTCACATGCTGGTTAAATTCCTCTAGGTTTTGTATTTGCATTGTTTTCCTACTGGTTCCGTACCACTGGATTGCTTGGTAGCCAGCCGGCTCCGTACCAAGGTTCCGTACTAAGGTTCCGTACCAATTGTGTATTAGCCAGATGGTTGCGTACCTCTGGTTGTTATATTTGTTTATGTTTTCCAGATGGTTCCATACCACTGGATAGTGTGTTAGCCAGCTGGTTTCGTACCTCTGGGCGTTGTATTTACTTTGTGTTTTCCAGCTGGTTCCATACTACAGGGTTGTGCTTTAGACATCTGGTAACGTACCTCTTTTTGTTGCATTTGTTTGTGTTTCATAGCTGGTACCGTGCAACTTGTTTTTGTATTTGTGCTTTCTAGCTGGTTCTGTGCAACTGGAGTGCGTGTTAGCCATCTGTTACGTACATATGGTAATGTATTTGTGTTTTCCAGTTTGTGACATACCATTGGATTGTACGTCAGCCATCTGGTTCCGTACCACTGTTTTTTTCTTTTGGCATGCTGCTTTCAAGCTCGATCCGTACCACTGGATTGTATGCACGCCAGCTGGTCCCGTACCTGTTGTTGTCGTATCTACTTTGTGTTTCAGCTTGTTCCGTACTACTCGATTGTGTTAGCCAACTGTTTCCGTACCTCTGATTGATTTATTGTGTTTTTGTTTTCTTTTCCAGCTGGTTCGTACCACTGGATTGTGTGTAACCCAGCTGGTTCCGTACATCTGTTTGTTGTATTTGTTTCTGTTGTCCAGCTGGTTCCGTACCACAGCAGTGGGTCATAGCTTGCTTGTTCCGTACCCTGTTTGTTTTTGTAATATGTGTTTACCAGCTGGATCCGTGCTACTGGGTTGTGTGTTTGCCAGGTGGTTCCCTACTTCTGGTTTGTGTATTTGTTTGTGTTTTCCAGCTGTTTCCGTACTACTGGACTGTGAGTTAGCCAGTTGTTCCGTACCGCTAATTGTTGCATTTGTTTATGTTTTTCAGTTGGTTCCGTACCACTGGATCGTATGTTAGCCAGCTGGTAACGTAAACTGATTGATGTATTTTTTGAGTTTTCCAGCTCGTTCCGTACCACTGATTGTTGTATTTTCTTTGTGTTCTCCAGCTTGTTCAGTACCAATGGACTATGTTAGCCAGATGGTTCAGTACAACTGGTTATTGTATTTTCTTAGAGTTTTCCAGCTAGTTCCATACCAATTGATTTTGTGTGATCCAACTTGTTCCGGTTCTCCGATTCTTGCATTTGCTTTGTGTTCTAAAGCTGGTTCCGAACCACTGAATTTTGTGTTAGCCAACTGTATCCGTACCAATGGATGTTGTATTCGGTTTGAGTTTTCAAACTAATCCCGTACCACTGAATTGTGTGTTAGCCGGATGGTCCCGTACCACTGGTTGTAGTATTTGTTTGGGTTTTCCTTCTGGTTCCGAACAACTGAATTGTGTGCTAGCCAGCTGCTTCCGTACCACTGTTTGTTGCATTTGCTTTGTGTTTCCCAGCTGGTTCCGTACCACTGGCTAGTGTGTTATCCAGCTGGCTGATATATTTGCTTTGTGTTATCCAGCTGGTTCGGAACCACTCTATTTTGTGTTAGACAGCCTGTTCCGCACCTATGGTTCTTGTGTTTGTTTGTTTTCCAGCTGATTCCGTTCCACTGGATTGTATGTTAGCCAGCTGGTCCGTGCATCTGGCTTTTCTTTTATTTGCCTTTTGGTTCCGTACCACTGATTGTGCGTTATCCAGCTGGCTCCGTACCAATGTTTTTGTAATTGCTTTTTCTTTTCCACCTCGTACCGTACCACTGGATTTTATTTTTGTCAGTTGGTTCCGTTCCTCTGGTTGTTGTATTTGTTTGTGTTTTTCAGCTGGTTCATTTGCACTGGATTGTGTGTTACCCAGCTGGTTCTGTATCTATGGTTGTTGTATTTGCTTTGCTTTGTCCAACTTGTAATGTGCCACTGGATTGTGTGTTAGCCAGCTTGTTCCATATCTCTGGAAGTTGTATTTGTTTGTGTTTTCCAGCTTGTTTAGTTCCACTGAATTCTATGTGAGCCAACTGTTTCCGTAAAAATGATCGTTGTATTTGCTTTTTTTTCAGCTGGTTCCGTTCCACTGGATTGTATGTTAGCAAGCTTGTTCCGTACATCTGGTTGTTGTATTTGTTTGTTTTCCACCTGCATTAATACCACTTAATTGTGTTTTAACCAGCTGTTTTTGTACCTCTATTTGTTGTATTTGTTTGTGTTAGCCATCTGGTTCCGTAACTCTGGATTCTGTCTTAGCCAGCTTGTTCCAGGGCAATGATTGTTGTGTTTGCTTTTTTCCCAGTTATTTCTGTACCACTGGATTGTGTGTTAGCCATCTCGTTCCGCACCACTGGTTGTTTTATTTGTTATGTGTTCTCCTGCTTGATCCGTACCACTGTATTGTTAGTCAACTTGTTCCAAACCTCTGGTTGTTCTATTTGGTTGTGTTCTCCAGCTGGCAAGGACCACTGGATTCTGTGTTAACCAGCTGGTTCCGTACCTCTTGTTGTTATATTTGATTTATTTTATCCAGCTGGTACCGTACCACAGGATTGTGTGTTAGCCAGCTGGTTCCTATTACTGATTTGTTGTATTTGTTTTGTGTTCTCTAGCTGGTTCCCTACCAATTGATTGTGCTATGTGGCTGGTTTCGTACCACTGGATGTTGTTTTTGCTTTATGTCTTCCGTATCACGAGTTCTTATATTTGATTTATGCTGTACAGCTGGTTCCGTACCTCTGGTTTGTGTCTTATGGAGCTGGCTCCGTTCCACTGGTTGTTGTATTTGTGTTTTCCAGCTCGTTCCGTAACACTTTATTGTGTGTTAGCCAGCTGGTTCTGTATCTCTCACTCTTTTATTTGCTTTGTGTTATCAAGGTTGTTCCGCTGTTGTATTTGTTTGTGTTTTGTATCTGCTACTGTACCACTGGGTTTTGTATTTCTCTTTTCCTGCTTGTTTTGTACCACTGGAATTTTGTGTTATCCAGGTGGTTCCGTACATCTGGTTGTTGTGTTTGTGTTTTCCAACTGGTTCCATATCACTGGATTAAGTGTTAACTAGCTTTCTTCAGAACCTCTTTTAGTTTTATTTTCTTTGTGTTCTCCAGCTCGTTTTGTACCACTTTATTTTGTTTTTGTCAATTTGTTCCGTACCTCTGGTGTTTGTATTTGTTTGTGATTTCCAGCTTGTCCCGTACCAAAGGATTTTGTGGTAGCCAGCTGGTTCCACACACATTGCTTCCGTTTTACACCTGCTTCCGTGCCACTGGGTTCAGTATTAGCCAGCTGGTTTTGGATTTGCTTTGTATTTTCCAGTTGGTTCCGTAAAAATTGGTTGCTTTATTTCTTTGTGTTTCCCAGCTTGTTCCGTACCACTGGATTTTGTATTTGCCTTGTGTTGCCAACTGGTTCTGTACAAATGAATTATGTGTAAGCCAGCTGGTTGTGTACCTCTGGTTAATGTATTTAATTTGTGCTTTCAAGTTGTTTCCGTAGCACTGGATTGTGTTTTAGCTGGTCCCTTACCTCTGGTGTTGTATTTGATTGGTGTTTTCTAGCTGATCCGTACCATAGGATTGTGTATTTGCCAGGTGGTTCCGTACCTCTATTTGACGTATTTCTTTGTTGTCCGGCTGATTCCGTACTATAAGTTTTTGTATTTGTGTTTTCTAGCTGGTTCTGTCATACGTGAGTGTGTGCTAGCCAGCTGCTTCTGTAGCCCGTGTTGCTGTATTTGTTTTCCAGCTTGTTCTATACGCGAGGAGTTTCGTTATTTCGCTGGTTCCGTACCACTGTGTTTTGTATTGGCTTGCTGTTTTCCAGCTAGTTCCGTGCCGCTGGATAGCGTGTTGGCCACCTGAATCCGTACTTCTGGTTATTGTATTTGCTTTGTATTTTTTTTCAGCTCGTACCGTACCACTGTTTTTTGTTGTATTTGCTTTGTGTTCTCCATCTGGTTCCGTACCACTACAGAGTGCTGAGCCAGCTGGATCTGTACCTCTGGTTTTTGTATTTGTTTGCGTTTCCCAGCTGGTTCCGTTCCACTGGATTATGTGTTTGAAAGGTGGTTCCGTACCTCTTGCTGTTGTATTTGCATTGCGTTTTTCAGCTAGTTTCGTATCACTGGTTGTTTTTTTTTTCCTTTGTGTTCTCCAGCCGGTTCCGTTCCAATGCTTTGTGTGTTAGCCAGATTGTTGTGTACCTCTGGTTGGTGGATGTGTTTGTGTTTTCCAGCTTGTTCCGTATTACTGCATTATGTGTTAGCCAGCCTGTTCCGTATCACTAGCTGTTTTATTTGCTTTGTGTCCTCCAGCTTTATCCGACCCAATGGATTGTTTTGGCCAGCTTGTTCTGTTCCTTTTGTAGTTGTATTTCCTTTGTGTTTTCCAGCTTGTTTCGTACCACTGGATTGTGTGTTATCCAGGAGGTTCTCTACCTGTGGTTGTTGTATTTGTTTGAATTTTCCAGCTGGTCCCGTACCACAGGTTTTTGCAATAATTTGTTTTCAAGCTGATTCTGTTCCACTGATTTGTGAGTTAATCAGGTGTTTCCGCACCTCTGGTTGTTGTATTTGCTTTGTGTTCTCCAGCTGGTGTCGTACCTCTGGGTGTTGTGTCTGCTCTGTGTTATACAGTTGGAACCATACCAAACGAGCCAAAATCCCATTCCTCTCTCTAGCCGTTGATGGATACTCTGAAGTTTTTGCTAATGAGCCCTTGAGAAGTGGCCTTTCGACCATCTAGACCAACAAGTAGGTCTCTGCTTTTTTAAAATTATTTTATATTGTGTGTTAGTCAACATTTTCCGTACCTCTGGTTGTTGTATTTGTTTGTGTTTTCCAGCTTGTCCCGTACCACTGGATTGCGTGTTATCCAGCTGGTTCCTTACCTGTGGTTGTTGTATTTGCTTTGTGTTTTCCAGCTGCTTCCGTACCACTGGATTATGTGTTAGCCAGCTTGTTCCCCTCCCTCTGGATGTTGTGTTTCGTTCCGTACCTGATTGTGACACGGTGTTTCCGTTCCAATAATATAAACAAGAACTATAATTTTTAATCAGCATAAAGTGGTTTGCTCTACATTAACGGATGTGCGTTTGTACTTTAACAATTCTACGCCGTGAACTACGTGAGTTTCCATTCAATGCTTATTGAAACCTAAGACTCTCAATTAAGGCAATTTTTTTCTCATTTGATCATTTATAATTATCGCGTTGGATGACCTGACATAGCATACACACCAAACTTACACGTTGTTTCTCCCTTACGTTACTGGATTAAGTACATAAGCATTATTGTTCGATGTCCTGTATGCAATAATTACTCATTTGTCGTCTGTCCAGGTTTTGTCTAAATCGGCAAACAATTATTGCATTTCCACCAATTTTTCTCCAACAAAATGCATTGTGTAGAGCTGTTTTGAAAATTAAAATATTATTGATTACGACTGGTTTAAGCTGGAAACTAGTAGGCACATTTATGATAGACTAGCAGGGTTGTAACTACCAAGGAGTGCGAATTCGTGTCTGCCCTTGTTTTATATTACTACAGATCAGGCTAAAAATTTTCTTTGTAAAAAATCTAGCTCAAAACCCACTCCACTCTCTAGCCCTTGATGGAAACTCTGAATTTTTTGCTAATGAGCCCATGAGGAGTGGACTTTGGACAATCTATACCAATAAGTAGGTCTCTGCTTTTTTAAAATTATTTTAGATAGCTGTCAGAAACAGAAAAAAGAAAAACGAAGAGACCTATTTGTGGTCTAATGGTCCATCATAAAATGTACAAACAGATTCTCACCTTATGTGCTTGAAATTATTTACCTGGAATAGATACAGTCTAATTAAGAGTCATTCATTACCTTTCAACTTTACAAATTTCAAAAATAAGC
>JAEAOA010001484.1:215000-252500 GCA_016746295.1 Potamilus streckersoni
TATTTTTATGAGGCAATCATCTACATCGAAACTCAAAATTTGTCTTGTTCGTTTAGTGCCATATTGATGTTGAGCTTTAATTGAAGTGATCGTGAATCTTGTTACTATTTTGATGATATCCAGACACGAATTTTCCTCATTTTAAAGTGAAATTCTGCTTTTCTCTTGACTAGAATCAGACGTTTATATCATCTCTGATCAGTTTTTAAAACAAATAGCGGTCTGTTCTGACCCAGTCTGTAACGACCATTGTAAAGTATTAGTTTCATATACTAGCCAACACATGACTTTCGTAAAGAATATTCTGATTAGTCAAAGTTTAAATTCAAAAACTGAATCTTCGTGTGTTGGAAATTCAAAGCATGCTTGCAAAATATAGCGTCGAGTTGTTGATACGAAATGTTTAGATAAAGGTTTAAAGAAAAAAACAAAAAAATGGGTATGGCTGGAGCGAAAAGTTTACGCAACTTTAGTTGAACAGTTTATCATAAAACTGAATATTTGAGAACTGGTATTTATTGGCATCTTCAAGAAAGATCAGAATTACGGTAATCGCAGTTGGTAGAGTTTGGAACCTCACCTACAAAGATGTTGCATACCTGAAAACTGAAGTAGAGAAGATATATGGAAAAGGTGCAGTTAATTACTATAACAAGACATATTTCTTTCATGAGAGAACAGACGTAACCTTAAGTCAGTATACGTCATGTCACCATTAAAAGCACTAGCTTTAAATGAAAATGATCTCATTGAGAAGAATAAGAAATTGAGCCAAAAAAAATCATTGATGACAAATAGGAAGGTTTAAGAAATTTTTGCCAAAGCCGTACAACAATCTTGATTGGCATATGAAGAGGTTCTATACAGTGGGGAAAAACCACGAGTGAATGGATTGGATTATTTGTAGATAGTTGATATACGTAATTGTGTGTGCATGTTTGTTATAAACAGAGAGAAGTATAATACGTTTGCAGCTCAAATTGACAAATTAATGTGACTTAATTATGATCAAGACCTTTTTGGTGGACAACCCCCACCCATCCCCATTAAAAATTCAACTCCTTTTCTTTGAGATGAGAATTTTTTGATTTTTTTAAAGTGCCCGTTAATAAATTATCTGAAAACTCGTTTGCCCAGAATGGTCCATATCTGGGTAATCAAGCTCTTTATTTGCAAAATATTCATTTTTCTATGTTGCCTTGATAACTTTATCACAAATATGAATGACAATAATAATAACAATATAACATGTATAACATGTATAACAGTGTTGGACTGAATAACTGAAGTTAATTCACCCAGAATACGACTCAGGTTGCTAGATTTTAATTTGAATGGATTTGTGTGCCATTTAACTTTTCCGTTTTATTATTTAATCACACAGCTGTCATCTAAATATATAACTGTATCAAAGAAACAAGAATATCACCAGATCATCCATGTGCAGCTCAAAGTAAAAAACGTTCATATAATAAATGCGTAAGTTAATCACAATTCACTCTTTTGGTGAACGACAAATGTAATGAGCTAAAAAGCTTGTCAACGAAGCCACAAGAAAGTGTCATGCTGTCGCATTCACTGTGAGCTGAGAAAATTAAAGGACGTTGAATTTAATCATACTATCCAAACCTTGGTTAATTTTTAATCAACCATTCAATTCAATATTTATGTGTGTGAGTATGTGTCTTATTTAGATTTTTAACAAAGTTTGAACTATGTTTTAGTCATATCGCTAGAATGTCTGGATTGTGACAGATTATAGTGATATTTAGCACTTAAATATTTAGCATGATATTCCACTCAATCACATTATCCCGAAACCATGACGACCAGTCCTAACTCTAACCTCTTTGTGCAAAGTTTCAAGCGAGGCAGCCATTATTATCATTTTGGTAAGTCTCTGATATGACACATCCGGGGTTCGAATCCGCATCCAAGGCGGACGCTCTAAGGGGTAGGCCAGCGGAGCGAATTCAATATTTGAAGCAGCAAGATGGATCACACGACGCAGAAATCCTGGGTGGAAGAAATAACTGCGTAAATAAATGGCTCACTTGTATTCTTACATACGTACGCAATATATTTTAAGTGAAATGTCTGAGAACAAGCGTAATTTGGTCATAGATGTTAGGGTTTTAGGGTTAACAACAAATTCTCATAATGTATCTAACCTTGTTTCAGCGAATCATATGTTTTCGATAAAGAATATTATCCTACCACACATTCCAAATATATTTGCCCACATATCTAAAGGAAAGATAAAACGAAATTCTTATCAAGAGGATCAGCCAATACCACTCTTTGGCGTGATTGAAACTCGCTATCGTTCCAAGAAGAATTACCTTTGCCAAAATTAGAAGCATGTAAGGAAAGGAAAATAGATCGTGAATATATATCCGACATGCTTAGGAACGACGTGCTTCAAAAAGGTAACAAAAGTACGCTCTATTTGTCTCAATGAATTATGTGTTTAAAGTCTGATCTCAACAAGCATTTTCTATATTCTTTCACGCAACTGATATTTAATTTATGCTATTAAAAGCCCATTTATTAATACGCAGTTTAGTAATGTTGGAATGCGTCTTCATTAGTATATAAAAAATGGAAATATGCACACATCATAATTATTTATCGTTTTCTGTAATTGGGATAATAAAATTCAAAGATGCGTAATGAATGCAAATAAACTGTCCATGATATAATGATGACTTAGCTATGGATATGTGCAAATATTCCGCTCTTGTCATGCAGTATAATAAATGCATTAGTAAATCATGAGAAAAATTCAGCTTAAAAACATTACCCAAGGAACCAGTTTATAAGGCAGATTGTCAGGCTTTTGAAACCCACTCTGAGAACCTAGCACATTTCACTACTGGAACTCAACTGTGTTGCCTAAGCTGGAAATTATTTGCGACTAAATGTTGCTAACATATTTTACTTTAGATATTAAATAAAATTTGTATCAAATATTAAATTCAAACTTACTATGAAAACATTTACTTAATGTAATCTTGTAACCTGAGAATATTACAACAAATCACGAAACGTCTATTGCTTCTTTCAAAGGTGAAGAACGGATTGTTTCTTTGAAGACCTCGACAGAGGAAATCACACAATCGACAAATTAACATGTATAAAGTGATACCAATTCGAGAGTCGGTGAATGTAGACTTTTCTTCACATTTTTTATTTTATAGAATTTATCCAATAAAAGCAGTTAATGTCCTCATAAGACATATTTAAAAAAATAGGCTGATAAATTTATATCATATGCAACTGTTTTCAGTTGACATATGGAAGACTACGGTACTTGAACCTGCGCTAAACTACCACCATAAAGCTCTTTTTCCGGGACAGGACAAGCAAAATAAAACAAATTAATTTGTCTTCCCAGTGAAGGATAAGGTCTTGATTATTTTGTATGATCGATTTAATTTTATTTTGTTCAACGCGCACACACGCATGAAAACGTATTGAGTTTAGGATATTTTAAGCAAATCAAATCCTGAAAGACTTCAGTGTCTGATATGATCTGCTGTAGCATCATTGGAAGCGGCATACTAAGCACTGAAACTCACTGGCTACAATATGCCATCTTAATTCAAATAGGTTGTGTCCGACGAATTCGTTTCATATTGGTAAAGTCTGATTTCCAAAATGTAGAAAAGGTCATCTGTCCACTACCTGGTTTCCACCTTTAAAGTAATTAGTCATTCATTAGACCTATTTAGCCCTTCATTAAAACTAATATGTCATTTATGAAAAATAGTATATAAGTAGATATAATTAGTAAATAATAGGGTTAATTATTCATTAAAGCTAATTAGTCATTCCTTAAAGCACATTTTTTTGTACGCTTATTCGAATATTAATTTATTAGATTCAGTTTCAGAATGTTCATATACATCAAGGTCCACAAATACGTTATCTAAAAGAGGCACCTATCCAGAGATATCATTGTGAGTTACGACCTATCAAAACGTTGCCAATCGTTAGCATCCAAAAGCCGTTTATTATGATTTGTAAAGTGTTAATCTCGGGCTTACTAATTTTAGACACGTGATTGATTATAAATCTGGTAGGTAACTGTATTCTTATGTATAATACAATCAGAGAACTGACAATGTTCGCCAGTTTACCAGTTTTATAACTAGCTATCTATGCGACTGGTGAGTCACACTAATTATATTACGAGGGATGATGTAAAATACTAAATCGACTTAAACGTTTGTAATGTATTTCCTAATCCACGGTCTCATAGATGTTGCATTACATACAATAAAGCCAAGACATTACAGAAATAAAGGTAAATAACTCATTAATTAATGTTTCGTTGTGACAGTTATTTCACATCAAGGATAAAACATTGTATCAATACCGAAATGAATCATCGACCTGAAATTGTGTAAAGTTGTTGTGATGAAAACAAACGGGATAGCTTATGATTTCGAAAAGAAATTTTTAAATTGAATCATGCCCACATCCCTGAACACTACTTTTAATTAATATTTCGCGTATATGTATCCAATCCATTAAAAAAATTAAAATATCACAATTATCTCTGATCAATTTTGAGATTTGTGCACACCGCTGGGTAACTTAAATCTTGTCTGTATTTTTTTGTATGCAGCTGGAAAATATCATGGCTTGATTTTATTTTTTATCCAGGATTCCATCGTCGTATGCCACAAGATATTTATACATTCAACACGGCCTACAACGGATGTGGCTTTATCACCACCGTTAATAAAATCAATAGTAGTGTTGCCGTTTTAATTAAATTACTTTGCATTTTCATTAAAATCTCTAAGTACTTCATAGCAACGCTGATCATCTACGTATGTACCAAACAAATATAATGTATCCCACTTGTGTCAATTCATTGTCGAATAAGGCACTAATTGTGTTTTGCCTGATCCAGATGGACCCTACGTTATTGCCATAATATAATTTGGCAATACGGGGTTATACTTGCTGTCTACTTGTTTTTATGTGTCGCTGAAAAGTCAATCATATTCATAATAACAAATACCATATATTTATATTGTGATTGACGCCAGACGCCAGACATTGACTGCAGGGTGGTTAGCACGACAAGGGTTATATATTCACCTTAATGAATCTAAATGCTTACTTTCATATCAAGTTTCTCCCCCTGCAGCTCCGGGGTTGTAGAATTGGCTCGGCGTGCCTCGACACGTGTCGTAAAAGGCGACTAAGTAGATGCAACCTGTTTGCCGTGGGTTGCGACCCGTAACGGAGGAGGAAAGGATCCTGGTAGTTGCAACACACTAATTTGGCCTCTACTTCTCTTAAGACGGGTGGGTGAGATGGGCCCGGTCTCGACAAATCGGCTGGTCACGCCGAGCCCTAGGAAGTCTTAATTAACTCTATCACCTCCTTTCACTTTATTCTTGTATCTCATTTGATACCACCGTTGCCCCTATATTCTATTCCTATATCTTTCCCTTTCTTAAATCTAAGAAGACTTCCTAGAAGGCGGTGGCTTAACGGGTCAATCTGGGGGGGGTAATTTTACTGACCTTCGAAATTGGCAACTTCAGGGTCAACCAAAGGTAATTTTACCAACTGAGCATGGTGTTTGTGTATCCCTGGCACTTGAAAAGTGTCCCCTTGTTGGGCTCATTGGTGGCTGGGGAGCACGGGAGCTGAATCTTTCAAACTGCCATCATGGAGAATTGAAAAAACTCCAAAACGTACCAAAACTGTGTCATCAGAGTCGGATGATGAACCATGTAGTGTGGAATCCTTTCCTCGCTTCATGGTCATCCATTCAAAAGACGAAGCTAAACAACTTGCCACATTGTCACCATTTATAGTCAAAAAGACTATACTTGGATTAGTCGGCAAGCCAAAAAGTGTGAAGAAGCTAAGATCAGGTGACCTACTTGTGGATTGTGAGCGCAAAGCTCAAACTGAAAATATACTGAAAATTAAATCCTTTCACGATATCCCAGTAACCTGCTCCGCCCACTCTACACTTAATACATCAAAAGGCATTATTCGTTGCCGTGACCTTGCTGGAGTCTGCGACAATGACATCGTCGAGGGCATGAAAACTGAAGGTGTCACTGCAGTCCGTAGAATTCGTATCAAACGAAACAACAATCTGCAGGACACCAACACTATTATACTCACCTTTAATAAGCCCATATTACCTAAAGTGGTCAAGGTTGGCTTCTTACAAGTTAAGGTTGAGGTATATATACCAAATCACCTCCGATGTTACAAATGCCAAAAATACGGCCATCATGAAGACAGATGCTCTGGAAGCCAATTCTGTGGCCGGTGTGGCGACTCCTCCCACCGGGGATCAGAGTGCAAGACCACTCCGCACTGCGTAAACAGCGGCAAAGAACATCATGCTAGTTCCAAGGAATGCGACACTTGGAGACAGGGGAAAGAAAATCCAGAGGATTAAATACACTAATAATATTCCCTATCCAGAGGCCAGGAAGCTTGTTCAAGCTAGATCATTCCCCGGCCCATCCTTCTCAACTGTAGTAAAGAGCAGCCAGAAAGCACCGAAAGACGCACAAACTCAAACAGATATACCCGATTCAACATTAAAACATAACACCCCACATTACCAAGCACAAAAAACCACGGCATCTACCCAAACGACCTTTAACAACAATCAGCAAACTAAGTCACCAAAGAAAAGCAAATCCCATGGAAATAGACAGCAAAAGGGGTCAGATGACCCCATTAAACTATTCAATAGGTTTGGGGACATTGAGAACATGGATGCAGAAGATACTGCTCCGTGTTCTCAGGGTAGCTCAAAACCTAACAAAAGAATCACACCCGTACTTCCCCCAGATAAATAACCCTATAGATGTTCACCTCGAAAAGTCTAACCTAAATCAAAAACCTCCATTCTAAATTTATAATGAAAAACAAAATAATACAATGGAACTGTCGAGGACTTAAAGCTAATTACAATGAGATTCTTCTGTTTTTAAATAAATATGATCCAGCTTTGTTATGTCTTCAGGAAACCTTTTTTAAAGATACGGACAATATCACATTCAAAAACTACTCCCTGTTTAACACATACCTACAAAACGTTGACAGGGCCTCCAGAGGGGTGTCTATTGCTGTGAATAATAGAGCCCCACATAGAAACATCCCTTCAAATACAAATCTACAAGCCATTGCTGTAAGTGTCACTCTACATCGGGTGATTACATTTTGTTCTGTCTACATACCACCAAATACTAAATTATCACCAAACGAATTAGACATACTTGTTCAACAACTTCCCATGCCATTTGTTTTACTTGGTGATTTTAATGCCCATAACATTTTATGGGGATCGAAATACATAAGTGACAGAGGGAAAAACGTTGAAGATTTTGTTGCTAGATACGACTTGTGTCTTTTTAATAGCAAGTCTACGACTTATCTGCACCCAGGAACGGGTACATACACTTGCATTGACTTAACAATATGTACTCCTTCACTTCTGTTGGATTTTAATTGGAAGGTCGCTGATGACCTTCATAGCAGAGATCATTTTCCAATATATCTTAAGAACACCAATACCAAAATCGATGACACAATTCTACAGTGGAACTTAAAGTTAGCTGACTGGGCCAAATTTGAAACACTTTGTACAATGAGACTGAACAGGAATACCATACTAAATGATGACAATCCAATTCGACAATATACATCTATCGTAATTGAGATTCCAGAAGAGTCCATTCCTAAGTCTTCGACAAATTCTCAAAAAAAGCCCAAACCATGGTTCACTAAAGAATGTGAAGAAGCCATTAAACAACGCCGAGAAACACTGAACAAATTCAGTAATCGTCCAACGCCCGAAAATCTAGCTCAATACCGTATTACGCGGGCTAATACTCGCCGCACGATTAAAGAAAATAAACGAACATCATGGAAAAAATATGTTTCAACTTTAAACTCTCGTTCCTCTATAAACAAAGTTTGGGACACGATCCGCAAAATAAATGGTAAAGGAAAATACAATTGCTTCCAACACCTGAAGCTAAATAACATCAATTATAAAAGCAAGCATGAAATTGCTAATGTACTTGCTGATTGTTTCTCCAAAAATTCCTCATCGTCTAATTATTCCGAAGCTTTCCGAAGACTTAAAATTCAAAAAGAAAAAATACGGTTGAAATTCAAATCAAATAACTTAGAGAGTTATAACCAACCGTTTTCATTGTCGGAACTTATGGAATCCTTGAAAAAGGCCAATGATACTTCCGCTGGGCCTGACGATATACATTATCAGTTTTTAAAACACCTTCCAGATCCATCCTTGAGAGTTCTTCTGGAAATCTTCAATGATTTATGGATTACTGGCAATGTACCAAACATTTGGAAAGAAGCAATAATAATACCAATCCCCAAACCAGGCAAAGATAGCACAGACCCTACCAACTACAGACCTATATCACAAACTAGCTGTGTATGTAAAACAATGGAACGAATGATCAATTCTCGGCTTGTATGGTATCTGGAAAGCAACAATTTAATTTCTCCTTTCCAAAGTGGCTTTCGTCATGGTCGTAGTACCAACGACCATCTGGTTAGACTCGAAACATTTATTCGTAATACTTTCGTAAAGAGGGAACATTTAGTAGCGGTTTTCTTTGATTTGGAAAAGGCCTATGACACAACATGGAAGTACGGGATACTAAATGAGCTACACGATCTGGGGCTAAAAGGCCGACTGCCCTCATTCATATCAAACTTCCTCTCAGACAGGGAATTCAAAGTACGAGTGAGCTCCACCCTCTCTGATATACACGATCAAGAGACGGGTGTACCCCAGGGCAGTATTTTATCAGTGACGCTTTTCAATATAAAGATTAATAGCATCACCAAGGGTCTGATGCCATGTGTGGATTGCTCATTATATGTTGATGACTTTTTAATATGTTACCGATCCAAACACATGCATACAATTGAAAGACAATTACAACAAAACATAAACAAAATTCAAAATTGGGCCAATACTAATGGCTTCAAATTCTCGAAATCAAAAACTGTCTGTATGCATTTCTGTCAGTTACGAAGACATCACGATGGACCTAATCTCACGTTGGAAGGAACACCTATTCCAATTGTTGAGGAAACAAATTTTTTAGGCATTATCTTCGATAGAAAACTGACTTCTATTAAACATCTGAAATATTTGAAAGCCAACTGTTTGAAAGCTCTTAATTTACTTAAACTAATAGCGCACACTGACTGGGGTGCTGATAGGAGAGTCATACTCAATTTATACAGAACGTTTATCCGCTCCAAATTAGACTATGGTTGCGTTGTTTATGGTTCAGCAACGAAATCGTATTTAAAGATGCTTGACCCAATCCATCATCAGGGAATAAGACTTGCCCTGGGAGCATTTAAATCATGACCGTGTGAAAGCCTCCTCGTCGAAGCGGATGAGCCACCCTTATCACAACGCAGAGAAATGCTTTCCGCAAAATATGCTATCAAATTAAGATCTAGCCCTCTGAACCCAGCTTTTTAGGCAGTTTTTGAACCAAAATATAAATCCTTATATGACAATAAACCAAATGTCATAACTACATTTGGCATTAGAATATCACAATTTCGCGAAAGTACTCAAATTGATTTTTCAAAAATTCTGAAAGCCAACATCTCCGAAACGCCCCCATGGCTACTCCAGCAACCAAGGGTAATTTTTACGTTACATGATGGAAAAAAATCGGAGACAAACCCTTCCATTTTCCACAACTCTAACCATGAACTCCTCTCACAATTTGAAAAATATACAAAAATATATACCGATGGATCAAAAGATGAGGAAAAGGCTGCTGCAGCCTTCATAAGTGGAAACCACACAACCAAAGTTCGCTTGCCAAATGGTACATCCATTTTTTTCAGCCGAAATTAGAGCAATAGACCTTGCTTTGCAATAAGCGTATTTCAAATAGCATAATATTCTCCGACTCACTATCAGTACTTCAGTCACTACATAACAGAAAACTGGAGAATTCATTATTAGCAAATATTCTCCATAAGCATACTGAGCTGAGTACCTCCCACAATATAGTATACTGTTGGTTACCCAGCCATGTAGGAATTAAGGCAATGATAAAGCAGATCGTGCTGCTAAAATGGCCCTATTACTAGAACCAACTGATTTTAAAGCACCCTATACTGATTTTAAACGTTGTATCAAAGACTGTTTACGCCAGAAATGGCAGGCATCATGGAATGATGCCGTGAATAACAAACTTCATGCCATCAAGCCAACCTTAGGAGAATGGACCCCTTCCTACAGATCCGTCTGTAGAGAGGAGGTAGTCATTGCAAGAATTCGACTCGGTCATACTTATTTAACACACTCCTAAATATTAAAAGGAGAAGACCCACCAGAGTGCATAGCTTGTAATGAACCATTCACCGTTAAGCACTTTATGCTGGAATGCTTCGATCTTGAACCTACGCGTAATCATTATTATGTTGTGCAAGACATGAGGGAGCTCTTTGATACAGTTAACATTACCAACATTATAGACTTCCTTAAGGAAGCAAACATGTATAGTAAGTTATAGCTTTTATTTCATCACCTTGTTTAGTTTTGTGTTATATTTATGCAGTCGATAGATTTTAATTGCCCATCATATGTTTTCGTTGTCATACATTCGCACACTCCGTTGATCGGGAAACTTTTAATTATTTACAATCGTTCACATTTTTATCGGTTTACCATTTAACTCTTTGGTCTCCAATCCCTGGTCGATAAAATTATTTTACCATTTATAAATGTAAAAGGATATAAACTTATGTTTGGCGCTAAATAGCCACATAGTGCTGATGCGCCGTAAAAATATAAATCAATCAATCGATCAATCATATCAGGTTTCGAAATGAAGATCATTAAGCAGATATGTTGCTTATATTACATGATACCATTAAAATTCGTAGACATCAATCATGCACATACAAATACTCGTAAACTCTCTTTGATGTTGCAGGTAGATATATAGAAGCGGAAGCGTTATCAACAAAAACAACATTTGAAGTTAATTTTGCGTTTAAACGACTGTCCAGCGAGTATCATTACTTTGGCAACAATTATTATGTGATGATCCTGTCCAAGAATTTCTAGATGAATCATGGCAACTGATGAAATAACACACTACAATTCATTGTGATCATTGCTTTGTCGTCAACGGAACTAATTCGTTGGTTTCTGATCTATAATATCAGCAGGGAGGGTGAACCCTACAAAATTTTGGTCAAGTCCTTAACGATAAATAAAGGTTCCTACAGAGGCTGAAAAAAGGTCAATAACACTAAAACAAAGTCTCTAACTGTTTATATTTTCATACGGATAGGTTGGTTCATTTTTGTTATACTATTATTGAAGTTATTTTTCCTGACTTTGTAAGGCAATTTTGTTTACTTGTAAAGCGAATCAATTTGTGTTGTTCTTCACCCTCCCTGCTGCTCCTGACTGTCAGGGGATTAAAAAAATATTTTATACAGACCAATCTACGAGCGTATATATAAATTAATATATAGAGTTTCGTTTCTCAAACCAATCATTTTTCCATCCTGATTTATGAGTTTAAAATTCATTATTGATAATAATTGATTATGTACACGCGGGGAGACTTGATTTATTAGCTCAGACACAATAAGCCACCCTAGGGTTGTTTGAATACTGGACGAATATAGTATATATCCCTGCAGGCCCCGATTAGACTTAGATAGGTCGACGTGGAAGCTGATACTAATTATATTGCATAATAAATTCAGAACGAAGGTGGATGTTATATTAACAAAATTAGGCAAGATATGACGACCTGTCGCATATGGGTCATTATTATATTTGAGAACTGTTGGAAACGGGCTTAATTTTTTCTATGAATCACATATTCTTTTAATATGTTCATTAATAAGATCACTAGCTGATATTTCTAACTTCTCGGAGTCAAATTCAGGTATTATAAATGTTGATAATTGTTTTCTTGTAATTCCAAAATGTTTCAGAAACACTGTCGTGAAAAGATTATTTGCTCTAACTCCCTGAATTGGATCGTCTTCATTAACTATATACGCTCTATAAAACCTATCTGCTGGGTTTACTTATCTTTTTTCTCTGTTAACAATTATATCATTCATGAAATCTATTTCTGAAGCAACTTGATTCAGATGTTGTATTGTTTCAATTATTTGAATTTTTTAATCATCGTTGTAAGAAACAATAATGCTTGAAAATAATTTTTTAGTTAGTTTAAGACACGATCGTGTTCAGACTTAATTACACTAACATATGAATTTATTTCATGAACATCAAGTATTATAATTTTATCTTTATTTCAATCAATTATTTTTGTAAAAAGGGCTTAGGTTCTATCTACATAATATATAATTCCATTACCAAAATGTCGCCACCATGGGTAAGTATTTTTTCTGATCGATATTCTGGAAGCTGTAAAAATTTCTTAAAATATATGATGAAGTCGGATCGCTGTGGTTCTGGCAGACCTTGAAGGCTGGTGTAACTTCAGGCCATTCTAATACTGATCTAATCGAACTTTGGTAAATTTCCACAGCATAGTCAGGATAATGTATTTCAATCACCAACGATAATGTTGGTTCATAAATAGTAATTGCTATTTTCGACACTTTTCCAGTTACAGACTTACTTCTGCGCTGGAATTCCTCATTAATTTGCTCTATCTGATAACTGCCAGTTAGAATACTAACTACTTGCCAATCGGGAGTTCCATCAGACTTATTTGTATTTGCGAAAACTAATGAATTATTTAGTTGTTGGCCAACAAATAGTTTTGATCTAATATTAGGCCAGCTATAATAAACACGTAACTGAGCTAATTATATATCTTTTAATGGAATTGCAGTTGGAAAGTTAACGCTTAATTCAGAATTGGTTGAACTTATTGATATCATGGTAGTTTTTGAAAGAGTTGTGTTAGTGACGATCTGCTGTAACAACTCTCTCGACTCAATATCCAAACGATGTTCATGCGCTGCATTATTGTTATTATTATTGTTTAATTATGCATTTATTTTATTATGGTTATTGTCACCAGAATCGTTAGTGATTCTAAATGCTTCATCGTAGGTTTAAAGTCAGATATTTTGCCATCACTGAGATATGAGTAAATATATCGAGATAGTTTAGAGTAGGTTGCTCTTGCTGTATGCAACTTTATTATATACTCAAGCAATTTATCATTAGCACATGTAGTTACTTTTTTATCAGTAATACTAAGAATAACTGCTATAGTCGTTGAAGTTGAAACAATACTTGTTATAATTGCTGGAGCTGTCATTGTTAATGTCGATAATATTAATCCGGATCAAGCAACGATATCAGAAACTGAGTACACAACTATATCAATGAAAACCATACGTCTTCGATATTTCTTTTTATTTTTACTGTGTAATTGTCGATGGTATTTTTTAGTTTGGCCAGACATTCACATGCTTGATTATATATGTAATGTTGAACGTCGATAGATGAGGTAGTCATTTGGTCTACTATTCTATAACGTTAAGTAATCAATTGACTTACAAGTTCCAAACAACACCAATAATTAGCTTGAGACCAACTTCTACTCGATGGTTCCAGCGTAAATGTTTCTTAAGAATCTTTATCTAACAACACAGATAGAGTTTTAGAAAACTCGACGGTTGATGGAGATGCTGTGGATATTTTAAAATTAACAACACCAAGTACGGACATATATATATATATATATATATATATATATATATATATATATATATATATATATATATATATATATATATATATATATATATATATATATAATATAAATAATCTGCGTTACATATGTACAAAAAGTAAAAACAGATGTCGCTTTGGCTTGTAGACTTTTAGGGAATTATACAACGTTTTCAGTTTCCGCATCTAGTCTATACAAGCTGGTTGTATTTATAGTTTTAGCACATGTGAAGACAGCCATGTAGAGGTTTACAAACACAACGTTGTTGTGTTTATTTCTTTATCGTATATATGTTTTGTATTTGCCTTTGAAAAAGACTCATTAAAAGTCGAAAGCGCTTAGGCTAGTTAGTTACTAGTTTCGTACTGTTCGTAGTCAGTTTATTGCATCTATTTTAATTAATCCCTGACCTACGTGATCCCTTGCTGGATCCAGTACGCTAGAAAGGGTTGTTATTCGCCATATGATTTGTATTGTTTATATATATATATATATATATATATATATATATATATATATATATATATATATATATATATATATATATATATATATATATATATATATATATATATACCAGTGATTTCCGCGGTGTATTGATGGTTTTATTTTATGGGGTCCACAATCCAAACTCAGATGTAACTGTATACACAAGATTTCTTATCTAATTGTGAGGAATTTTAATCGGCTTCGTTCTTTTTAATATTATCCGGAATTCCACCAATAATATCGTTGAGCTTTGTGTTAATATCAGTAAGTTGTATATCAATATTTGGTGGATTTCCAAAAAAAATCATTATTAATTCTGTTTATGTTTCTGCGAAAACTCAAACACGTATTCACGTGACCGATATAATCACTTTTGAGCGTGACTATTTCATTACTGATTGGAATCTTTTATCATCGACATATTTTTTAGCAGCATCAAACTCAGATTCTGGTGTTCTTGAAATACTAATACCATTATGGTCTATATTGTAAAATGCACGTATTATACCACCGTTGGCTAATACGTACTTAGAATCTTGATCGTCAACATATTGTTTTGTAGCAAAACTATCTGTATTTGGATATCCAAGATCTGTAATTTTATTTTTGTTCATACTAACGTCTCTGCTAAATACACCGCCAGTCGTCCTGGCATATTCGTTAACTGACTTACCGTAATCTTGTATTTTACCCTCATCAGCAACTGCAGTAGGAATTTGTATAAGTACGTCTGGTAGCAGTATATTACTCGTCTTTAATCGTCCTTGCTTATCCTGAAAATTAACCACTTCATTTTGATCCACACTTGCAATATTAAATAAATCATCAATCTCCTTTCTGAGTTGATCGAGGGTTACATATTTAAATAAATCACCTTGCTGCTGAGCTTTACCACGAGCAGATCTTTCGTAAATATATACCATTATATTTTACTGATGTCTGTTTAAATGTGACAGCATGGTATATTCATGCACGACTTTATGAGGTGGCTTTCCATGCGGTGCTAGGCATATAGCATTAAGTACATTAAGTACTTCACCACATATTGGTGGATCAGTTAATGTTTGTGATGGTAATGTAGAATACCAGATTGGAGCAGTATTATTACAGACATAATGAAGAAATTATTTTGTTGGCGCTAATCCATACAAATCAAAATAAATCATTCCACGAGGATCAATCGCATATGCTACCCAGTGGGTACTTGGTCCAGAGTTTTTATCGAGATTATTAATACCGCTTTCAGTACTGTTTGGTTGTTTTGGTAACTGATCGCGCATAAAAATACCTCTAAAGTTTTTCATTTTTAGTTTTTAGCAGCATCGAGTAAATTAAAATTAGACAGAGGCGAGATCATTAAACTGTCCCTGTAAGTCTTAGACCTTTTCCGTACCATGAGGGCGGGATCCCTGGTAATTTGAGACCTTTTTTCGTTTTCTCAGATGTATGTTTTATTCCCTGTCCAGTTACTTTCTTTAATGCCATTCCAGCAGCAATTCCAATAGCACCTAATGCAGCTGTTTTTGCAACAGCTGAGGCTGCAGCGGCTAATAATGCTGGTATAGCTGCGAGAAGGGGAAATATGCCAACCGTAGCGCCTGCAGAAAGAAGTTTGACGCCTTTATTTATTTATTTTTTTGCTTCATTAAAGATTTTGAATTCACGATCGGTCAGCGCTAATTTATTTGAACCGCTCATATGTTTCTTTTTCAACGATATTTTTATTCCACAGTTATTGTTTGATGCTGATTCCAGTCTTTTGACTTGAACAGGAGTCAGGGTAATATTAATTTCAATATCTCTCATTTGTCCACCAGCACCATCAAGGAGCATTGATTTATCGCTAAGTATAACAGCAATTGCTCTATAATTATCAATAGCTTCTCTTGTTACACTAGCTCGAAAATGTATATCGACAACCGATTAGCTGGTCAAATCTAAATGTTTGAGTAAAAAGTAATAAATTGGATATAAGGTTGTAAAATCTAGTTGGGATATTTGTAATCCAGTATCAACATTTTGATCACGGCCCATAAACGTCATAAGACGATGATATGCACGTGCTACATGATTTTGATCGAAATTCAGTAATATATTCTCGGATGGTTCTTGATGTCCATTTTTTTCTTAATGAAACCTCAGAAACACCAGGACTGTCAAATATCACAATACTACGCGTTTGATCATTTACTCGTGCAGCACCTTCTAATGCAATAAATGTATGTCTGGGTGCAGAAACACCTTGCTGAGAGGTCATCTGCCATGTAAATATACCGATAATATTACTCTGGATACCATCTCCCGCCATTGTCAGCCATGATAGTATTGATTTACCCCTTTGACTCATGAAAGATAGTAATCGTTGCTCGTCAGATATTGAGGGAGACATCATTGACATCCACAGTAAAAAGTTTTGTAAGAATTACTCTGCCAGTATCACCGGCGGGTCTCCATATTGCATCATCGTCTGTAGTCTTTCGTACTAGTACAACTGTATCTTTGGCTCCGAAAATGACTTTCCTGACATTTCTACAGAATCCAAAGATATGTGAGATAGGAATTGCTCATGAGAATACTCTTCTATTTCCTCCTATCATCGCTCAACGTGATCTAAATCCTAACTTGAAATCTGGATCTACATTAAAAATCATTGTTTCTACGTATGCTGGGGAGCCTCTAGCAAAGTTGTGTGGTCGTATTTTTTCATATTGTTGATAATCTGGAAAATTTGAAGTATCTTTTACAAACATAATTGATGGACCAGCAGATCTTGAGTAATTGTCGCTGTATCTTGCAATACCAAGTATTGTTGTAGCAACGTCAACATCTTTGTGAACTGCTTCAATATGTTTTCGGTCGATCATGTATATAGCACTATCAAACAACGCCATAACACCATTATTAACAAAACCAACGCTTAAATTAGCGTCGTATTCAGTATTATCTGTTTTTAATATCTCACTTTCGACTTCAATAAATGGTTCGGAGAGTAGGAAATATTTAATTGTATCATGAACCTGAAGTTCAATCCTTCCACGCTGATTTGGAATTCGGGTGCCGTAAGAATACTACTGATAATCGCGTATAGACTCATCTTTGAGGACTGGTACGTCCATGTCAAATGCGGGATCACTTATACGTTTGAGCATATTTATTATAATTATTATCGTCTAAAACGAAGACCACTTCGGGAATTGAGACCAATTCCTGCTATGAGACTCGCGGTTATATTTTTCTCTTTTTCTGATAAAGGTATATCAGCGAACTCTGCTAGATTTTGATCAGCAACTTTATTTATTCTTTTTACTATTGTTTGCGGACATTAATTCAGTGCTAGGTAAATTTACCTGCTGGGGTCGGACCGCTTGAGGTCTACATATTAATTGTGCTAGTCTATCTTTAATCGCCGAGAATGATTTACTAGCAACACTAACAACAGCATATATACTTTTCTCAAGAAGGACATTAATATCTCTCATTTCTAGCTGCATTGCAATTGGTATTGCTTTGGGGCCTATTCTTCTAAATAGACCTTGTACATTGTCACGTAATCCATCTTCCTAGGTTGCCTTGTAAATGGGTATTCGCGAATTAATTGCTCTGAACATAGCTTGGTCCACGTTGAGTACTATGTACGATCATTTTATTTTATAGTTATTGTATTTAATTGCATACCTAATTAATTGACTTAGTCGCTAAAATAATCATCGGCGATGTCATTAATGAGAGACTGATACCAATTAATATCCATCATACCGCCTATAAATAACATTTTACAAATATATACTGCTTCATTAATGATTTATGGGGAATTATTACAAGCTCGTTTTCATCCAATCAGAATTTCTAGTCGTTCAACATCAGCAAGGACGTTGTTAGGACACTGAGTAATAAGAACACTTCCCTGTGTGGTGAGGCCACTTCCAATTACGCCGGAAGCATTGTGAATTTATTCTTCTTCTTCACTTCTTACTTGTGCTGACTGTGTTCCTTCTGTATATTTTTGTTCTAGTTTTCCTGCTTCTATTCGTTGTCTTGGATATCGCTTTTCTCGCAGTTGTTTTATCTTGAATCGTTACTTCAAACTTTATCAACCCCATAATGGATACGAAATACCCATTTGTACCAATTCTCGGACTTATATTATCATTAACATATTAAGGTTTTAAATATTGTCCACGTTTATCATAACCTCTCACGGCACTCACAGCTAATTGTTTTACAATTTTAGCGTCTTTGATGCCATTAATGACAAAATCAATGAATTTGTCAGATATATTAACCCTACCTCGCGTTTTTTTCTGGTATGTCTTCTTGGTCTGCATCTTCAGATGTTTCCGGAAGTGACATCACAGCAAGTATTTCGGCAGGATGTTCTCTAAAAGTCTGTTTTGTTTTCTTGGTTTTTGTTGCTGTTTTTTCAGTTACTTTAGCACTTTTTCTCTAATGCAGTTTGAATATCCTTAGTAGTCTCATCAATAGGTTTAAATAATTCTTTTGTGTCAACTTCAAACTCAATTTTTTATTCCTGATGTGATTGAAGTAGATTTCTAAAGACATCACGGATGGGTAAATATTTTTTAATTGAATCTAATCGTTCATGAGCTAATTTCGCCGAATTGGGATCTCCAGTATTCATTATTAATAATATTTATAAGAGATATTGAATTAAAAAACTAGTAAGCAAAGCGCGATAACTATTGCTTCGAATCTATGTTGAGCAACAGATATTTCTTTCCCTTTGTTCATAAGTGTAATATATTTTCGATGCTTGAATACGGACGAAATACATCGTTTTTTCAGACCATTTTTACCTACTTATCTGTTTTTCACAAAGCGTTACGTGATACTTAACAAAATTAGTGCAATACTGAGAGATAATGGTACATATATTTGTGAATATAGCCCAAAATTCCAGTAAGTAAAGCCTTACTGATTTCACGCATAGATATTTAAGTCAAAAGTTATTTATATCTTTGTAAACATCCTCTAACGGATGACATCTTTAATACAGAAAATATTCAATGTGATATGTGTAAAATATATTCTTTAATTTTTGAGATTTATGTCAAATTCATGCAACAATTCTATAGTAATTATAATTTCTATTCAGTATCTACTGATCGTACATAATTTCCCTGTGCATTGCCACTATCTACTTTCGAAACTGGCTGATTGGAGGGGATAGTGTCTGTTCTTGACTATTGTGGTATGTTTAAGTTACGAACATATTAAATATTTGAACAGAAGCATGCAAGAAAAGATCATAGTCTAGTGGAGTAATAGTGTGGTTGTGGTACTTAAGCGAAACACTGCGTCGCTGCAAATCCCCGTGACAGCCAGGATGGCGACGATTGGCGATTTGATGCCAGCTTTTCTCTTTAAGGAATCGGTACACAATTAATAAAATCCGGTTCAGTACCCACGAATGTAGTCCCAGTCTATTTTTAGATCACTTTTTCCGGTCTAAATTTGGTGGTGATACTAGAGTTAGATTTTGGCATTCTTGGTAAGGATTTAAAGGCAATTGATTATTCTTTAAAATGTGATCTTATGGTGTGGTTGTCTGTGTGTATTTCGGCGACAGTGCACATTGAGTAATAAGGTCATGGTGATGATCCGGAAGTGAAATCTGTGTTCCGTTGCCTGGTGTTTTGTTTACAATTCAGCCTCTCAAAAAAATGCAGGTCAACCCTTGACAAGAACTAAACCGTTAAGTCATCTTTGAAGGTATTTTAGATTAACATATGATTTGTATTGATTGTCACACAGTGGAAAGTTCAGTACTGAGGAACAAATGTAGAGACCGTATAGTAAAATTAATTGTGTACTATGGCCTGTCAGTAAAAACTTGAAACTGATATAAATTTTTTATTATTAATGACATATACATGAAATTTTAATATGTTATGTATATTGACTTTAAAAATATAAAAATGAAATTAGAAGTAAAAAAATAATTTTAATTTTAAAAATTTAAATGAAATTTAAAAAACAATTAAAAAATAAAAAAATTTCCACCAAGTATACACATACATAATATTTTTTGGGAATGATATTAAATGATATCAGCATATATATACTCCTACACCATATACAAGCTCAAATGATGGATATTTGTCACATTTGATCAGAGAAAATATCTTTATTAGTCAAAATGAGACCCTCATTTAAAACACATGAAGACAAAATTCTACTTTGCTTTGTACCTTTAGGTCATTGAAACTATTTATTTGGGGTTCAAACAGGTAATTTATGTGTTTATGATGGGGTGACTTCCTGAGTAACACATATCTGCTTGTATAGCTATCAGTAATTGTTTATAACCATAGTTATAGGGTATTTAGTGAGAGGACAGAGATGAAGACTTTATACTAGAACCTGTTCAAGTTCTCTACAAAATCATATTAAGCTGTCAGAGAATGAAATACAGGTCAGAGGGGTAAAATATACTTTACCCTGGTATATTTACCATTGCATGTAAGAAAACAGCAAAATGATGTAAGTTGAACACAGAATGCATTCCATTTTATTGTTCAGTTTCTTTAAGATGTTGATTGATGTAGTGCGACATTGTAGCCTAGATGATATTATGGGAATTCTCATGATCCATTTTGCTTTATGCATTATTAATGACCAATAATATTTGTTATCTGACACTTTAAAGATTACATAAGTAATATTCAAACAGATTATTTGAATTTGACTTTCTACAACTGATCCTAACATGGTTACATAGCTGACATGAACAAATATGCATATATTTTGTAATGTTTGGAATCAAACGTTGACATTGTTAGGCTGACATGGTACCTATAGTGAATCTGTAAGGCTCAGTTTTGATTGTGTGCACTTAAAATATCCCAAGATGTTATTTTCATCATGAATATGCCTCTGTATGGTAACACATTTCAATTTAGTACTTTGACAGAGGGCGGTATTGCAGCATCAGCTGATATTTCATTCCATTGAATCATTGAATCATTGAACTTAAAACCTTGGTAGCCAAGACTCTTAAAAATAAACTAAACATATTCAAACAGATTATTTGAATCATGTTTGCACATGTGATTTTAACAAGTACATTGCATATGTCCCACACATGCAAATATCCATCCTTGTTTACAAGTTTTCGGGATGCAAATTTCACATTTAGTTGATGATATAGGATCTATTGGTACCTATAGTTGATCTGTGTGGCCACATTTTGCTATATTCACTCACAATATCTAAAATTGTTTTTTCCTTCATGAATAGGATTGCATATAGTAATAAATTTTAATTTGGTACATTGTCATTTGACTTTCCACTATACTGGTATGTATCAATGTTTGCACCAATGATCAAACCTCACCGTTCCAACATTGCCTTAAACTTTATGATACATACTCTACCTGATTAGTTATTTAACCTGTAAATGGCTAAATATGCTTGTAGAAACTTCATCTATTTTTAGGATGCATTTGTCACTTTAATACATGCCCATTGCTTCACATCTTTGAGTGTCACTCTATCAAGTTTACCTTTTTTAACCATATTTGCAACCTGAATGTTATATTGAAATCACCATATCTAACACATTTTAACTTCATTTGCCTACATCTTCCTTTTTTTTAGAATTAAGTGAAACATGTTATATATTTTCAGGTCTAGTCTGGTATCTGAAACAAAGTATTAGAGTTGGATCAATTTGGAAGCTCTCCAGTAGTCCAATGGTGATAGCAAGGTCTCATAAGGACATGTGCAGTGTGCTGCTATAAGTGACCAAGATGAGTTCATATCAGTACACTGATATACAGCATCTCAAAGACATGGCTTAGATCTTCATGAGAGAGATTCGCATCTTTTTTCAGTAAGGTGAAACTGTATTTTCATATTGCATTGTTGACTTTTGTAGTTATCGGCATTAAAATGGAATGCATATTTGCTATAAAACATGGTAGTGGTCCCATCAAAACTTTAAATTTGAGTGGGATATTAGTTATACAAACAACTGTCCAAGTACCTGAAACAATAAATGTGGAACATAGTACCTGTCATTGTTTCTTTAGTATGTACACCTATATGCATCTGGATAGGCATATTGCAATTTGCTGTCAAAATCACTGTGAGCTATTATGCTTCAGTACCCCTGGGATTTATATTATCAGTTGTACAGACCTAAACTACCATTTGTTTTAAAGACCATTCATTAATCAACATTGCTGCCTTAAATTTGTCAAACTGAATGTCATAACTTGTATGAAAATTTATTTTTTGTAAAATAAAAAGTTTTTAAAATTTATATATTTTTTAAAATTTTCATTAAAATTTAATATATCAATATTTTTTAATATCAAGACTATTTTCAGACAGGCCTTATCAAGTATTACAATTAGGTTTTTACTGCATTGAAAAATTCCTATAATTAAGGAAGATATAGCAAATTTAGTTTTGGTTTCTTAAGAACAATTGGACCTCAAATTGCACCCTATAGAACACCAGCACTACACACTTTCTGACAGCTGTCACATGTCTTGCTTGCAAGGAAATTTCAAAAGACTTTATGTATGAAGTTGAAACAGTAGTGGCATGCAAAATAAAATGCAAATATAAAAGTTTGACAAAAACATTGACCCTTTCAGGAATCGGTACACAATTAATAAAATCCGGTTCAGTACCCACGAATGTAGTCCCAGTCTATTTTTAGATCACTTTTTCCGGTCTAAATTTGGTGGTGATACTAGAGTTAGATTTTGGCATTCTTGGTAAGGATTTAAAGGCAATTGATTATTCTTTAAAATGTGATCTTATGGTGTGGTTGTCTGTGTGTATTTCGGCGACAGTGCACATTGAGTAATAAGGTCATGGTGATGATCCGGAAGTGAAATCTGTGTTCCGTTGCCTGGTGTTTTGTTTACAATTCAGCCTCTCAAAAAAATGCAGGTCAACCCTTGACAAGAACTAAACCGTTAAGTCATCTTTGAAGGTATTTTAGATTAACATATGATTTGTATTGATTGTCACACAGTGGAAAGTTCAGTACTGAGGAACAAATGTAGAGACCGTATAGTAAAATTAATTGTGTACTATGGCCTTAAGTGGGGACGAAATCCAGAACGATTAAATATACCCACACGCCATACACCAAGTGGCGTGGTAAATTTTTGTATCAAGCACAGGAATTATGTAAGGGTAAGTGAATTTAATCTGCTGGATGTATTCATCGAAGTTTATGTTTGTGCCGACCACACAAATCAAATATCGTAGTCATATATATATATATATATATATATATATATATATATATATATATATATATATATATATATATATATATATATATATATATATATATATATATATATATATATATATATATATATATATATATATATATATATATATATATATATATATATATTCATGTTCATAAAATCGTTATTTGACCTCTGGACTTACATTGATGTCAATTGGAAAACGAGGATTTCAAAATCGGGTCCGTTTGCCGTCTTTAGAATTAAGTTCTTAGAGATAACTATATCAACTCCAAATGATCATCTGTATAAGCAATATATATATATATATATATATATATATATATATATATATATATATATATATATATATATATATATATATATATATATATATATATATATATATATATATATATATATATTATATCATGCGGGATATGAGGTTAATAATGATATGTCAAATTATTAATAAAATAATTAGAAAAAGGTAGAGTATTTATAGAAAAAAATCTCGAAATAATGGTACAAAACTTGAAAGTGTTTTATTTCTACAGGTAATTATCACATATAAGTTAGTTGCAATATAATTTACAACAACCAATTCAATATTAAAATATGCATTTATGAATAAGCAGGAATAATTAATAAAACGATCTTTTGTTCATTTCACGCAATAGAATAATATAATTCAACTTATTTTACAGAGGATCCTGAACAAAATGCCACACATGATTCAAGCATCAGATTACCTTATTTAAAGCAATGAGAAAAAGATGTTAAATCGTCGGAAGTTTAAAAAAATTATTCTTGCTTGTGTCTAAGTAGAAAAAGAACTCTGAATAGTTGAAATGTCGATCGTCGATTCCTCTAAGATTGGTCGTCTGTTTCGAAATAGTATGTGGGATGCACAGCTCATATCCTTGCATCATAAACGGATGTTGATTACAGACATGTGACCAATCTATTCGCATCGGGTCAATGAATATTAGATAACGCATTTATGACCTTCCTGTCGTTTTCCGTCTCATCTTGCTATCATAAAACGTATATATCATACAGGTATGTACAAGGTGAGTAGTTGAAAAGCGACATTAACTATTGTTTTTGCTCTAATTTCCAACACGGAATATAAATGGTAATGGTGACATGTCAAACCCCACGATATCAACACTTGAGACGACGTGAATCATAATGAGTTTTTTCTAATTTGAACCACAACTTAATAATTTGTAAATATAAATCTGATTCAATAGTAGATAAAGTTCAGACCATATGTCATTTCTAGACGTCGTAACTGTGAATACCGTTCTCAAATGTTTCTTGATATAAGACCCATGTTTGATTGTATATAGACAGAAGTCAACATGTACGCATCAAAAGACTCATACGGTTTGTTGATTTGATCACAAGGCAAATAATTATGAATCATTCGTAAATATTTCTTGACGTTAGAACGTGCTTAAAATGATAAATATAAAGAACAAGATATACTAATAGAAAGACGCACAACATTCGTTGATATGATTATGTATAAAGCTATTTCGAAAAGGAATCGTTGAAATCTTAAATAAAACTTAAATAAGCATCGAGTATCCCGCTCAAAGTAATTTGATTTAAAATAATTTTGAAAATTTTGGTTCAGTCACCATTTAAGATATTACAACATGCCGACAGAATTTAAAAGAAGGTCTCGTGTACGAGTACTTTAATCGGAGGCAATAATGTGCGATTTTGATAAAATATGTACACCTGCTGTATATAAATGATACCAATAACGTGAATATTCTCCGACATTCACCGTGATTAATTTCAGTAACAATATTTGTATGGTTTTCTAAGCGAAGACTAAGCTACTAATAACCATAACAATGTTCATTTATTTAATTTTCTTCTGTAAAGCATTCATAGTTATATTTTCAATCCTGACTCGATAAGACGGGATATAAAACTAATATCCGACATCATTTTGATGTTAGGACCAAACATGTCTTTCTTAATTAAAAAATGACACAAACATCTGTTTATCTCTAATGCAGGATAAAAACCGGAAGTAACAATACATGCGTACATACATACATATATATATACATACATATATACATACATACATACATATATACATACATACATACATACATACATACATACATACATACATACATACATACATACATACATACATACATACATACATACATACATACATACATACATACATACATACATACATACATACATACATACATACATACATACATACATACATACACATATACAGACACATAGACACATATACGAACATCCAAACATATACACATATATACACATATAGACACATACACATATATACACTCACACACTAACATACACATACATACCTACCTACCTACCTACCTATCTGCATACATACATACATACATACATACATACATACATACATACATACATACATACATACATACATACATACATACATACATACATACATACATACATACATACATACATACATACATACATACATATGCAATCCCGCAAGCACAACCACATATATAGAGATACAAATATTAACTAAGGAGACAAAACTGTTTGAATCCCATTTCAAGCAAGATTTTATATCTTCATCAAATTAAATACCAATTTAAGTATGTCTCATTCATGACATGGTTTCATTGATTTCATCGTCCTTTTCATCACGATATACCGTATGTATGCCCATGTAGTATTTGCTAAACATAGGCTAGTTGCTAAAGACCTTTTTTTTTCACTAAATTCACCCATAAGATGCAAATAATTTGCGACTGCCAATCTCATTCTGTTAACACTACTTTCAATGTCAGCATTAGAAGTCTTAATTTTACCAGTACTATCTGGAAAAATCAGAAATATACTAGAGGCTAGTTTAGTTAGTTCACTTTTGGAAGTATACATCATCAGATCCACATCAGTCTGGGTAAGTATCATATGCATATATTAAATAACATATTTGTACAAGTTGGAATATTCTTTCGAAGCAGAATAGTTCTTCTAAATATTGTACGCGTTATTTATATGCTAATGGTCTACATCCTGTTGCTAATCGAGATATATTACAGTTATGAAAACGCTACCAGCCATTTTTCCAAATCTCAACAATTTATTTATATTGGTAATAATTTTGTATTATTAATGGATCTGGCGAACTGCATGTGTTTCTGTGTGTGTGTGTGTGTGTGTGTGTGTGTGTGTGTGTGTGTGTGTGTGTGTGCGCGCGCGCAAGTTTATGTTTGTCTTTAATAGTAGAGAAAAATTAATTTGGTGACAAACAACTATTCCTTCAAAATTATATATTTATTTAAACCAAACTCAGAAGGCATCCTGTATATAAATAAAATTCATTTCCAAATAATATCGATGAGAAATCATGAAAGATAGACGTTAAATGCAATTGCAACATTTTGTAAACTCGTTTGTCATGCAACTTTGTATTTAAAAATGTAAAAGGTTAATGGATAAGAACATGTCATAGCCCTTTTAATACAAATGTTAATAATCAAACCCCAAACGTGGGTGTCATCTGTATGTATGAATAGAAAAGATAACACATACTTTTGGTATCACAATATTTGAGTTTTATACTAGGAAATTGTACTTATACAATATCAATATGAGGTCTGTGATAAGCTTCAATTTTAATTAAAGTATATATTATTGAAAACCAAATAATTAATCGGTAATGAAATGGGTAGAAAGCATTCCAGTAAAAACTTTACGGAGCTACCAAGGTTTTTAGAAAAACAATATTTTTATTTTTCGAATATTTAGTTTTCCTTTCCTAAATCAATAATAAATTGCATATAGACTGCTATAATTTCTAGCTTTAAATCTAAATATGCTATCGAAAGATTTATTCCTAAAACTTGCATTCACTTAGGGCTAGTCTAGGATTAGAGCACTTCAAGTGATAAGATCATGGCAATTACAATAACATCAACTATAACAAATATTCATCCCATAGGTAAAAATGACATGAACATATGATGAACCAATAACAAATACTTAACAATATTAACGATATATCTCGTGATATAAAGTCATATAGATCTAATCAAGAAAGAAAAATCTATCACCTGTTTACATACATATGTATGTCAATTACCTTAAGTGGGTTATGCAAATGTATTAGTGACCTCGTACCTCACTACCGTTATTGATATTCAACCGCATATATTTAATATTAAGTGATTTTAATTAAGGCAAGAGTTGTGACAAATATATTTTCGTCAGAAGGGAGTGAATTTTGGGTCTTCGAGCTGAACTCTATAATCGGCAGCCAGATTATACTAGGTTAGAACTGTACATAGGTTGAAATATTAGTCAACTGTCTGAGGGAATAATCATGTAGTTAGCATTCCCAGCTAAATTCATAAGTGTTACACATTTACCTCTCCGCCGACAAAACATATTTCGGCTGCAGATTAAACTAATATGGACTCATTTGTTAAAGTGATTATTCAAATGACATGGACTCCGTGACTCTTGTTCACCTGACTATATAACAGAAAAGGGATTCTTGCCTGCAGTTAAAGTGGTTGCTTAGCTAATGTTTACTCAGTAACCGTAACTAAAACCATTTATCACATCTCAGACGAATGAACCTTATTATTAACTTTATGTGTAAATTTGTTCATCACGACACTGAAAATATTTCCACGAAAACAACACATACTGATAGATCTCCTTGTTAAACATGAATATTTTGAGATCTATATAGGAAATTTACAATTATGTTGTTCATTCTCGCGTATTTGTGTCATTAAATTGTGTAATTAAAAATATACTGAAACCAACCCAACCCCACAATACAAAATAAATAAAAAGACAAAAATTTACATATCAATAAAGAATAAATAATTAGAGATAAAGAAGGAAAGCTTATTTATCCTGGTTATTTAGTATCGTAACACCGCAGAAGATCGATTATAGTAGAAACTGACATGCAAATGTGATAGATGGATGAGAGTTCCAGCCTTGCCATTGTCGACATCGGTTGAACTTTGCAATAGATATGGACCGTTGAATGAAGCATTTATCTCCATAATTATTGATCACTTCAAAGCGTTATGGTTAATCACAAAGGCAGCTGTGATGACCAAGGCACTAAAATGTAAATTGAAAAGTACGTCGGAATGGTTTTCAAAATTTTGAACTGCATCTTTACTTTATTCCACTCGATTGGTGTAGAGTTAGAAGCCAGGGGTTGCTTCCGACGGTGAGAAAGACTAACAGGTCTCATTGGACAGCTATCGCCCGCCTCCAGCTGGGCATCCCCCAGCCAATAAGGTGCCGTCTTGCCACAGCTCGTTTGCCTTTCTGTGTACGCAGGGCTTAAGATACGTATCTGACAAGCTGGCTGCAACAACAGCACCAACAAAAAACAAAAGAAAAGCAACAAAGAAATCAATAATCCTAAAGCTAGGTACCTGGAACATAAGGCCAATGCTGACTTGGCTCTCAGATCATCTCCAGGCAACCAGTGATGTTCGAAAGACATGAGTCATCAACGACGAACTCGCAAGACTCCATGTCGATATCGCCTCACGTCAAGAGACACGGCTACCAGATTTTGGATCACTCAGAAAAAGATCAACACTTTTTTTTGGCAAGAAATGATCACAGAAGACGTCAGGGAGTATGATGCTAGTTTTTCCATCAGAAATTCTCTGTTGGAGATGATATAACCCTGCCAACGAGGAAATCAAAGACTGTTATCTCTTCGCCTGGACTCCACAAACGGGCTAGTTAAGCAGATCAATTTTTTTCGCTCCCAAACTCAGTGATACCACAAATACTAAGGATGCGTTTAACAACGTGCTCGACACGCTCATGGACAAAATTCCCAAGGAATAGAACTTAATATTACTGGGCGATTTAAACGCTAGGGTGGGTGCCGATCACGACTCCTGGCCTTTGTTTCTCGGCAAGTTTGCCATTGTGAAGATGAATAAAAACGGGCAACATCAAACAGAAATGTGCTCTTACAACGACCTTAGTACAAAGTGCTTTGGATTCATTCCCGATCCGAACACTGGCATCAGCTGGACTTGACCATCACAAGAAATTCAACCATGAAGGGTGTGCAGCCTACTCGTACATTACATAGCGTTGACTGCGATACCGATCACTCACTAGTTTGTTGTAAATTTAAGCTTCATCCTTTGAAGATCCACCACTATAGGCAAGTGGTTAAAGTGAGCAAGACGTCATATCCATACAAGGCTTATGAATTCACGTACGCCCTCTCCAAGGCGTTCAGTTCACAACCTCACTACGGCAGTGCCAAAGAGAGATGGGACAACATGAGAGCTACTGTGTACAGCACAGCCACAAGAATCTTTGGTAAAGAGCAGACAAACAACAACGACTGGTTTGACGGCAATTCCGCCACAATCATGCCAGCAATAGAAGAGCGTCGCAGTGCCCACCTGGAATACAGGCGATCACCCTGCCAGAGGACATTACATGCATACAGGTTTATTAGAAGCAAGGTGCAGAGGTTAGCACGGCAGCGATCCAATCAATACTGGCTTCTGCTCTGTCAGAGCATCCAGTCAGCAGTAGACAACAAAAACAGCAGAGGCATCTACATTGGCATAAAGAAAGCATTAGGTCCAACGACGAAAGTGATATCATCACTGAAGTCTTCTGCAGGCGATATCCTTCACGACGACAAGGGCAAGAAGATGGAGCACTGTGTGGTGTATTACTCCGAACTGTATTACAGAGAGAACAATGTGACCAACGTCATTGGAAACCTCCATTGTATGACCAAACTGGACAGGAAACCTACTGCAGCAGAAACAAAGTTAGCCTTAGAGCAACTGACCACAGGTAAAGCTACAGGGAAGGCTGGCCTCCCAGCAGACGTCATCAAGTCTGCGGAAGTCTTCTGTTTACACACCTTTTTGAACTTCTCTGCCAGTGCTTGGAAGAAGGTGCGGTGGCTCAGGACATGAGAAACGCCAAAATCATATCCCTGTATAAGAATAAGGGCGACCGAAGGGACTGCAACAACTACAGGGGCATGTCACATCTCAGCATCGTGAGTAAAGTCTTCGCTAGGGACATCCTGACAGACTGCAGACGCTTACTGACAGAGTGTATCCAGATTCTCATTGCGGGTTACGCGCAGAGAGGTCAACAATCGAACTTATATTTTTCATCAGGCAACTGCAGGAGAAGTGCAGAGAACAACACAGACCTCTCTTCCTGGCTATCATAGACTTCACCAAAGCATGCTATCTGGTCAGCAGAGACGGACTCTTCAAAATCCTGACGAAGATTGGATGCGATCCAAAGATGTTATGCATGGTCCAGTCCTTCCATGACGATATGAAAGGCACAGTGCAGTATGATGGCTCATCGTACGACCCATTCAGCATCCCCAGCGGATTGAAACAAGGTTGTGTCCTTGTCCCACGCTCTTTGGCGTCTTCTTTGCTCTCCTGCTTAATTATGCCTTCGGGATGTCCACAGAAGGAATCTACTGCCACATGCGTTCATACGACAGACTGTTCAAACTGGCAAGACTAAAGGCAATGAGTTAAGTAAGGAAAGCAACTATTAGGGACATACTCTATGCAGATGATGCTACTATAGTCATTCACACCGAAACTGAACTACAACGCCTGATGGACTGCTTTTCTAAAGCATGCGATAAATTCGGGTTGACCATCAGCCTAAAAAAAAACAACGTGATGCCTCAGGACGCAGACCGTCCCAGCATTATCATCAACAACCAGAAACTAGACATAGTCAGTGAGTTCACTTAACTTGGCTCTACCATCACCAACAACCTCTCACTCGACGCCGAGCTGAACAAGTGGATTGGAAATGGGTCAACAACTCTCTCAAGACTGTCTCAGAGAGTGTGTAACAACACCTTGCAGACGATGAACACTAAGTTATACGTGTACTGTGGCTGCGTGCTTAGAACTATTCTGTACGCCAGCGAAACCTGAACCCTGTATGCCTCTCTGGAGAAAAGACTGTTTCCTTCACATGCGTTGTCTCTGTCTCATACTGCTTCAACCCCAGCATCACTCGAATCTACATATAGTTTGAACGACTGACTGAAATTTGGAGCCGTTAAAACTGGTGCACTTTCAAGTGTGGCTTTTAGTCTATCGAAAGCCAATTTACATTTTCAGTCCAAAGAAACTTATTTTTCTTTCTCAACAAGTTTGTCAGAGAATCAACTACACCAGAAAACATTTTAACTATATTTGCAATAGCACACAGCCACACCTAAAAATCGCATCAGCTGTTTTACATTGACATGCACTGGAAATTCTGAAATGGCCTTGCCCATGGCATCTATATATTTAATTTGTCCATGTCCCACAATATGTCTTAGAAAGGTAACACATGCACGGAAGAACTCACTTTTAAATGAATTAATAATTCGATTTGTATCCGTGAGTCTGTCGAAGAACTTCCGAATCGTAGTTAGATTTCCTTTCAGGTGTTTTGTAAATGACGATGTCATCACTATATGCATCACAGTTGTCTAGACCATAAGTAATCATTTTCATAAGGCTTTGAAAAGTATACGTAAAACCCTTCATCCCAAAAGGCATTACTTTGTACTGGTAGAGTCCACCTGGAGTCACAAATGCCGAAATACATTTGCTCCTTCCGTTAGGGGAATTTGCCAAAAGCCCTTCAGAAGGTCGACATTAATGACGTTTGTGGCATTTCCACTTTTCTCGATACAATCATAGATTCTTGGCAGTGGAAACGAGTCTGTTTTTCTCACACTATTCACCTACCGATTATCCGTACCCATTCAGAAAGTTTCATCCTGTTTCGTGTCAGATTGCACGGTGAACCCCAATCAATCTTCCTGGGATCTATAAAATCGTTGTCCAGTAAATACGGAATCTCTTTTTTCATATATTGCTGTTTAAAATGATTTATTATGTATGGGTTTTGTTTCATGGGTTTTGAATTTACTATTTCAACGTTGTGAAAAATTGTGTTTCTCCCTGTAGACATTTCTGGAGACAAGTGTTTATATTCAGACATTTGTTCAAGTTCATTTTTGTCTTGGTCTTGCAAATGAGATAGTATGTGATCTAGATTTTCTACAACTTCCGAATTATGCAGACTTGTTGTTCCAAGATTAGTATAATCCAGATAAATTCCTTCCTGCAAATCTTTCTTTGATATGACAGGTATAATTATTTATTTGAACATACTCCTCTAACATATTGATATGACACAATTGTTTTGGTTTACGCCTATCAGGAGTATTTATAATGTAATTTAAGTCACTTATTTTCATTTTAACCGTGTATAGACCAAACTATTTTGCCCGAATAGGATTTTGAGGACTGTTAAATAGAGCCAGGGCACAAAAACCAGACTTAAAACTCCTATCTCTTCAGTTATTTATCATATCTTAACTTCAATTTTGATTGAGTTAAGTGCAAATTTGCTCTTACAACCTCACAAGCCTTTGACAATTTATATTTGAAATCAAAAACAAAATCAAGAAAATTAAGTTCTAATTTGAAAGAAATTTCTTTCTCAATAACTTTAGGGTCAACGCTCAGTGTCAAAAACCCAATTCAAAAAACTGAACCCAAGAGACTCCTGAACGGACTCTCTAACTGCAAACACAAGTAAATGCATGTCTTCATCCCAGTCTTTACCTGTGTCAAAACAGTACGATCTCATCATATTTTTCAAGGTTTGGTGAAATTTTTCTAAAGCATATTGGCTTTCAGGACGATATTCATAGATTTCAATTATTGAATGCCCAATGCATGCATTGCTTCGATAAAAATTCCAAACATAAAATTTGACCCTTGATCCGATTGGACAAATTTGGGTAGGCCAAATTAAGTAAATGATCTTACTAAATCCTTTACAATATTTTTAGTTTTAATATTCCTCCGAGGAAAAGCCTCTGGGAATATTGTTGACACACACATTATGGTCAACAGATATTGATTACCTGACTTGGTCTTTGGTAAGGAACTGACTCAATTTACCATAATTCAATTGAATTTTTCACCAAATTGTTGAATTGGTTGTAAGTGAGCTTTAAGTATCTTTTGATTTTCCCACAATTCGACACGTATGACAAGATCTACAAAACTTGCAAACTTCACTTTTGATGTTTGGCCAATAGAAGTGAGTCAAGGTCTTATGATACATCTTATGACTAGCGAAATGTGTTTCATGGGCCAAACAAAGTATTTCCTCTCTGTATGGTGTCGGAACCATAATTTGATATTTTACTGACAATTCTTCACTAGATGTTACCACGTGAGGTCTCCACTTTCTCATAAGAATTCCATTTTTAATGAAGTAAAATGCAGGTTCTTCAGTTGCATTACTTTTACTAACAGTCTGCCGAAACAAACAGGAGATCTCAGGATCCATCTCCTGTTCAACGACAAGTGATTATCGTGAATCACCCTGATCAGATAAAAGAGAATGAGTATCAAAAGATGATCAATATGATCAATACTGTTACGTAACGGCTCGCTCAAAGTAGCATAAAAGAAAGAGTGAATACAATAAGCTTTATAAATTTTAACAATGATGTTATTTATTTTCCTAGAACACATGAAATAATGTAAATAACTTAAGCAAGACTTACGGTTTAGAGCAAGGATCCAAATTTTGTTCAAAATAAAAGAATATAAGTCCTGTAAAGAGTTATAAGCACAGTCTGAAAGTGTATGATGTTCCGGTCCAAAATGGCGGTTGACCACGTCAGACGAAGACTAACAGCAAATTCCAGAATTTACACAATAAAACAAAGTTTGTGTTGTCCCGTTCCAATATTAGGGAGAAAATGTCAAAATACGTAATGTTGTTCTCTAGAAAAACAATTATAAAGACGAAGTGAAAAATAGTTCCTCTAACACGGCATGTAATTTTTCGTAGACATACGGACAACTTCTTCTGAAAAAACAAATACCTTTTAAAGATATGAGAAGTTGTATAACAGACTTTGTGTAACAGACTCTACTACGACTGTCGACTGTTCACTCTCGACCACGACAGTCTGTCCGTGACCGTGTATGAATTACAAAATCTCAAGCATATTTAATAAACCTAATATTTTTTGTTTGAATTGCACGTGCACGAAATCGCATGCAATTTCGTAGTACTTCTTAACATTCAGGAAAGCCTGACCCAGTATCAAGCAATCGTTTTCGTGGCTATTCCTGAATGTTTATTGTAAAGAATTTGTTATCATGCACAGCACGTGCCAACATGAATCACATCTACGACTTAAGTAATCACTTATAAAAAACATGTTAGACGATATTAATATAATGAAGTAGAATGACATAAAAAGAGATTTATACAATATTGATATATTAACACAATCTTTAATTCCAGCGTCCTAGCAATATCTTTCGTCTGATCTAAATTAGAATTAAAGTAACCTCATCAAAAACTTGATTAATGCATGTGTCAGCTAAAGGAACACAGACCTTATAAAAATTATTTTAAAGAGCTTTCTTTGTCATAGATCTTGTAACTACAAAAGCTGGGAATAATTAGGGGATGGGATTACTTTTTCAAAAGGAACAACTTTCTGATCCAAAGAAGGCTTGCCAGTTACAACTGAATTAACCTGAACGGGTAAGGTAAACACACACAGACGGTCACAGGTCCTGAAAATGTGCCTGATGAAACATTAGCAGAATGGAGAGGAACATTAACAAATCCGCACTCTGCTCACTGAACGAGAACACTCGTTAGGACAGGTCTTCTCAGAAGAAGGCAAAACACCTCACGCTAAAAGACTCTGAGAAGCTCCTGTATCAATTAAAATTTTAAAAGGGATAGGATTGGCCAAATCACTCAAGAGTGATATAGAAAACTTCAACATAGATGGTTAAAAATTCTCCAAAACATAATCAAACTGATGTTTATCAAACCCAACAACTGTATTGTTTTCAATACGTGACCTTGACACTGACCTCCTAAAACAAGAGCATCTTGGATAGGTCTATCTTGATTCTGATGCACATATTTCAATTTGAAGCACTCAGAAATGACGTCCTTTCTCTTACAATAGGTACAGATAGGTAGAGACAAGGATTTAGAATCTAGTCTCTCAGAGGCGTGACTTTTATAATTTGTGCAAGATTGATTTTTTATCAGCAGTCAGAGCAATGAGCAATGTTTTATAAAGTAGCTGATAATTCAAAATGGCCAAGAGAGTATTGGAGTAAATTACTGCAGAGTGTACTGTATGGCAAGGCCTGAAATATCTATATATCTCTATCCGTACAAAAAATTCTGATTACGGTTTGGTTAAGTCATGCATCTTGAAAGGTTACGAATTAGTCCCTGAGGCTTGTCGACACAAGTTCAGAAGTTAATAAAAAGAAATCAGACAAACTCATGATGAATTTGCTAAGTAAAAAGAACAGCTGTTCAAGAGATATTGTCTGTCTGACAAAATTGAACATGATTATGAGAGACTTGAACAACTCGTATTATTCGAAGCGTTTAAAAAAACTATTCCCAGTGATACAAAAAAATCACCTTGAAGATCATGAAGGTAAAACCTTGGAAAATATTTGTCTACTTCCTTTCCAATAAATTTGATATTTCCTAAAATGTTAAACATTGAATTTGCATGAAATGTTCAATCATGCCTGTCACTTGCCAGATCCAATTCTTTCATTATAATCTGCATTTGTCTCTCTTTTTACTCCTCTTATATTTGTATTTGTCTCATTTTCCCTTTCTTCTATTTGTATTTGTCTTTCATTTTCTCTTTTTCATAATTGTCTTTACCTTTCCTTTTATTCAAACTGTAGTCTCATTGTTTTCTTTGTTAAGTTCAAGTTGTTCTTTTTGTAATTATGTTTGAATTTCCTTTTAGTTTTATCCAATTCTATTCTCGTTTGTTATTTTTGTAATTATATTTGTCTTTCATTTTCCTTTTTGTCGAATTGTATTCTTATTTGTTCCTTTTAAAATTCGTTTTGTTCGTTTTGAAAGTCAAATTTATATTTCAATTTTAGTTCTGCCATTTTAACGTTAGCATCAGATGCCAAAACACGTTTGTCAAAGACATTCTTCTCTACCAAATTTTGAACTACAATAATCTTGATTTCTTGTTTAGTTAATGAAGATTCTGTTTCGAATAGTTTATTTTTTCTGACAGTTTCAAGTAATTCTTCCTTCCTAAAACTCTCCAACCATTCATTGCGCTAGGAGTAGAACAAAAACACTCCACTCTTAGCATTTTAAGGAAGCATGTTGTTTTCACTAAAATTTCAAATAAATTAAAGTAAGGGAATTTTTAACTTTCAAATTTTAGCCAATTTCAAATATTGCAAAGGACGACTAGCCCAATTCTTTTATGTCACGTATGGGCTCGTTCAAAGTAACATAAAAGAAAATTTGTAGAAAACAAGCTTAGTAAATTTTATCAAAAATAATTTATTTTCCTAGGAACAAGAAAAAAAAATGGAAATTTACACAAGTCTTACGGTTTAAAAAGAGGATCCAAATTGTTTTTCCAAAATAGAAACATAAGTTCTGTTAAAGGTTTTAAACACAGTCTGAAGTTCGATTACGGTGGTCCAAAATGGCGAATGACCACGTCAGACAAAGGCTAACAGAAAATTCCAGAATTTACGCAATAAAGCACATTTTGTGTTATTAGAGCACAGTTTGTGTTATTCACTTCCAATTTAGAATATTTTCGGGAAAATGTCTGTGTCTATATCAGTAATGTTGTTCTCCAGGAAAACAATAATCCAGAAAAAGAAGTAGAATTATCTCCTGTAACAAGACACATGTTGTTCTACGTAGACATACGAACAGACCTCTTTTAGTACATAAAGAACTTTTAATGGTAATATAAGTTGTATAACTCTAAGATGTTACAATAAACTGACTATACGACTCTACGAAGGTGTATGTCTTTCGCATACGACTGGCTCTCCGTGAATCGGAAAGTCTTAATAAAATACCTGGGTATATAA